>CBVK0103579255.1:0-11037 GCA_900067695.1 Picea abies
AGGTTTCTACATTTTAAAATAAATTTCCATCCTTAAAATCATCCTTTTTTGGAAACCACTAATGGAACCTTTACCTAGAGAAACCATCGAGATGGACAACACCACATAGCCTCCTATTTGGATCGATTCCTCCTCTCATAATCTCTTCTTCTCGAAAAAAATTTCATAGAAGTCTCCATCCTCCCCTATCATGGATCGAACCACTGGCCCATCAACCTCCTTTTTGACATCCTAACTAGCCCCAAGAACCATCCCTTCTGCTTTGAATCCTTCTGGTTGATGGACCCCTCCTTCCACTCCAAATTTCCCTCCTGGTGGAAGGAAATGGTCGTTAACTCGGTCTCCCCAATGTACAGACTCTAGCAAAAATTGAAGAACCTAATCGGTCTCCCCAATGTACAGACTCTAGCAAAAATTGAAGAACCTAAAACAATGAATCAAGGAATGGAATAAATTAGAATTTGGAAACATGATTCAAGCCAAAAAACAACTTCAAGAAAGAACGAAACAAAAGCAACATCAAATAATCACTTCAGGGCACTCCTAGGAGCTAATAGAGGAAGAATTCTCTCTCATGGACCAGATAGAAACCAAAGAAAAGAATGAGGAAATTCTATGGATACAGAAATCAAGAATCCATTGGCTCCAGGAAGGTGAGAAAAACTCAAAGTTTTTCCACAACTCGATGATCTATAGGACACACCAGAATATAATTATCTTGCTAAAATACCAACAAGGAAAAAAATTAAGAAACCATCAAGACATCCAAGCATAGCTTCTACAATACTACATAAATCTTATGCAAGAACCACAATTGAATTGAAAGGCCACAATCAAAAGGATTACTTAGCATATTCCAAAAATGATAAATGAAAACTATAATGAAGCCATGATGAGGAGAATTGCAATGGAAGAGGTAGAGAAAGTAACATGGGAGATTCTGAAAGGGAAATGTCCAAGACCAGATGGATTCACAATGGACTTTTACCAAGCTTGATGCCCGGTAATAAAGAACAAAGAACGGGAAGTAGTGGAAGACTCCAGAAAATTCAAAAAAGTCCTCCCATCTTTCAATTCCACCTTCCTCACTCTTATCCCTAAAGAGGAAAAAGTAGAAACCCCAAACAAGTTTCTCCATATCACTCTCTGCAATGTTATCTACAAATTCATTTCCAAACTCATTGCGAATAGACTAAAATGCCTCCTCCCATCCCTCGTCTCCCCTAAGAAAATATTTTTTGTGGAAGGCAGAAAAATCCTAGATAGTATCATCATAACGCATGACCTTATCCACTCTCTCCATTCCTCCAAGAAACTTGGAATGCTCATCAAATTAGACCTCTGAAAATCCTTTGACAACCTAAACTAGAACTACATCCTCAGCATCCTGGTTGCGTTTGGATTTAGTTAAACATGGATTCAATGGGTTCACTCTTTACTCTCCTTGAACTTCTCCCCTTCTATGGGTATCTGTCAAAGAGACCCCCTCTCTCTTGTCCTCTTTATCATGATGGTAGAAGGCTTGGCAAGAGCTATCAAGGTAGAAGTGGAGCTAGGAAACTGGAAAAGGATTTCTCTCCATGGCGAAGAATCCCCAAACTCACATCAACAATTTGTAGATGATAATATGTTAATGGCTTCTCCAACTCTAAAGGAATCCCTAACAATCAAGCAAGTCCTCCACGACTTCTTTGAAGCCTCAGGGATGTGTGTCAATGAAGAGAAATCTAACATATTCTTCTTCAACATCCCCCAACCAAACCAATGTCACCTAACACATCTCCTAGGGTTCCCACCAAGAAATATTTCATCCAATTACCTAAGATTTCCCCTCATGGAGAAATCCCAAAAGAAAAAGAAAAAATTAGGAGGACCTTTTAGACAAAATGGAAAAACAACTAGGCAATTGGTCTTTCTGTTCACTCAATATAGCCAACAAACCCATCCTCATAAAATCGATCTTTCAAGAAATTCCTATCTATCGTATATTAGTTACAACGGCCCCAAAATATATTCTTAGAGCGATGAGAAATCTCCAAAGATACTTCCTATGGGGCAACTTGAAAAACAAGAGGAAATGGGCTCTAGTGGCGTGGGAAATAGCTTGTCTTCCAAAACTGAAAGGCGGTATGGGCTTGAGGGATCCAAAAACCCTCAGCAAAATTATGGGGGATAAGATATGGTGGCACTGGTTGATTGACCCCCATTCCCAATGGGATAGCCTTTGGAAAATTAAATATGCCCAAAATCAGCAAACCAGGAAGATCATTAGAATGAACAATGTCCCTATGGGTTCGTGCCTTTGGAACCTATCTTGGAAAAATAGAAACTTAGTTCAAGAAAATTTCTTTTGGTAAATCAACAATGGAATGGATGCTCTATTCCGGGAGGATGCTTGGAAACAACTCCTGAGAATGGAAGACCAACCTTCTCATCTCAAACTTCAAGCTGGAATGACATCCCAGAATAATACCATGGTTGCTCAATACTGGGAGGAAGAAACAACTCCCAGTCGCTGGAGTAAATGGCTCCCCTAACACAATTGGATTAGATAAATAGAAAACAGTATCCATATCTCTGAAAAACAAGACCAACTTATATGGGGTAGCAAATCTTCTAGAACCTTCAGAATCAAAGAAGCTTACGAGACAACCTACCAACACAACAAGACTCCTCAAGCCCAAATCTAGCTCAAGATTTGGAAACAAAGTCTCTGGCTGAAAGTCCCGACCTTCCTTTGGCTAATACCCCTAAACATAGCTATCAAATGGGACAATATCTGCAAATGGGGGTTCTCTGGCCCCTCCCAATGTCCACTTTTCCAGATGCACGAGGAAACTATTGAGCACCTCTTAAATACTTGAACCTATACAGAAAAAATCTGGACCCTCTAGGGGCTCCTCTTTAGGCACTCTGGACGTAACAAGAACTCCATAAGGGACACCATAGTATAATGGAATTCAACAATAACGCATAACACTATTGTCAACAAAGTGTGGAACCTCTTACCTAGTTTTCTTACCTGGGAAGTCTGGAAGGAGCGCAACCACAAGGTCTTTAAGCTCCAAACCCTACCTCCATAAGAGCTCTGGAACAAGGTCCACACTTCATTCCGAGAAACCATTTTGGCCCATCCTTGGGTGGACAAAGATAGGTTGGGTATTCTGTTTGAGCTATCAATAATCCAAGGTCTCAACCTCATCACCAACCTAGCCTCCCTCATAAAGAAACCAATTGTGGCCCCTCTAGGCTTGGCTTCTCAATGGAGTCCCCCCCAGAAATATTTTTCAAGATGAACTTCGATGAGACCTCAAAAGGAGATCTGGGTCAGGCAAGGTATGCAAGAGTCTTTCAAACCAACAAAAGCAACATCTTGAGAATATATGGGGGTCAAATGGGGATAAATACCAACAATGCAGTGGAACTCTAGGTTTTGGAAGAAAGGTTTTGTGTATCTGAGGCACAAGGGTATGAAAAGCTAATCATAGAAGGTGACTCCCAGATCATAATCAATATGTTCAAACGATTCCAACAAGGCTCCCTGACTTCAAAAAACTCAAAAATTTGGCATCTGGAGGCTAGCCTGGAAGCCATTCAACAAATGTTGGCCTCCATGCTAGTAATTATCCCCAGACACATGAAGCACTAGACAAATAAAATCACAGACATGGTAGCTAATGAAAGCTTCGAGATTAGGGAGGAATCGTGGGACAAGCCATGGAAACTCTCAGAGGAGGACAGTTTCGTTCATTCCTGTGCCACAATAGAAAGACATGACCTTTACTCCCAGGATCATGAACTAAAGGAACACACAAACTAGTCTTAAACCCCCAGGAAGCCAGAAGAAGTAGCTACAACAAGATCGACCTCGAGGTAGAGAGGATCCAAGAGAAACACAATTTGGGTGAAAGCCCAACTAAGAATAGGCAGGATTTGTCTTTTCAAGCGATCAAATGCCTGGAGGAAGAAGGTGACGTGTCGAATATCCACATTGACACCTTCCACCTAATTGACCCCCAGAATCGACAAACAGGTTAGTCGATAGGAAAAGGTGGAGAAGGCGCCACAGGTCTCATCCCAACTAGAGAATCGCACCCCCTCTTGGAAGAAGAGAAAAGGTGAAAGATGATGGAGGGGGGATCCCCGAGACCAATGGGGGGCTAGTAAATGACCCTTCTTATAGATCCTCCTCTCCTTTGTGTGACCAACTCGACACCCATCGGGCCCTCTGGCAATCGAACAACATCTAGCTTCCAACTACCCACAAGGACTTCAATCGAAAAGAACGTGCCTTGAGAATCCGACAACAACATTTATCGCAGGAGAACTCTCCGAAGAGGCCAGGGGGGAGAGATCCAGCAGAACGACCTCAAGATCCCCTATCACCTCACTCAAAAGGACAAGCACCAAAACCAAGGGTAACACTTCAATGAAATCTGAACGCCAGATAGTAAAGGAAGGTGGGATTCTTGCGCCAACACCCATAAACAATAGTTAATATAGTTAAATAAGGCTCCAAATCATGAGGATGACCAAAGTAGCGAATGACGGTTCTCCCACGCAGAAAAGGATTCAAGAGGAAGCTTAAAGAAGGGACAACAAGGAGGAGGGAAATAAAGAATAAATGAGAATAATAGGGTGTCCTCAGGACACCCAGACTCACCCCTGCCCCTATGATAACCACATAGATGATGAGCCCCCCTCTTGAGTGTAATAACTTGACTCTTAGTGAAATTTTGATGCCATCTTCACAACTCGAGATCCTAGTTCATACCTTTCGGTCCCCCTTCACTGATAGCGAGGGATCTCTTGGAAATCCTCTCTCAATCTGGTACCCCCATTCAATTGGATCCCTCATCAGAGAAACCATGGCCCCCATACATGGTTATCCCCCTGGCTATAAATGTGACTCAGGTCTCCCAGGAGCTTCCTCTTCGAGGCACGAGAAGGAGGGGGTTCCAGATTCTCGAGTACAAGAGGAGGCTTTTAATGCCGCCAGAAACCATATTTCGAAATCCCCTTAGCACTTCTAGAGAGATCTGGAGGAAGCGGAAGACACAGTTAGTGAAGAATGAGAGATGACTATGGATACAAAAATAGTTGAGACCATTGTGCACTAGGTTCCAAATGTCAGCCACACTAGGGGTAGGCCCCTTGAAGTTTGTTTCCTAGTTATCTTTTCTTGAAATGATAGTTTTCAATAGCTATAGGCATGGTACTTTCATCAGAACTATGGTTTTTAAGTTTTTATAGACTCTCCATAAATAATATATTTGGTTGGATGGTATCTACCTTTGGTGTTGGTCTGGTTTCTCGAGTGGCATGCCAATAGTAAGAGTTTTTGGATTGTATGATATTTTTAAAATATAATAGAATTTTTCCTGTGAACTTTACAAAAAAAAGGTATAATTTTTCTTATTTTGACTGCTTATCCCTTGTGTGATCTATGAATTATTCTTATCTATATCCATCTAGAAACCATTATTCATAGGACTGTTTGTTTCTACCTAAAATTAATATTATTGAACTAATGTCATTTGGTTTGAGTTATTCTTTCTAAAATTCATATTTGGAAGCTATTTGTTTTTAATTGGTTAAATGTCTAGTGCCTGCTGGTTTTTTGTTTTGGTAGTTTCATGACCATAACAACTTGTGAACTCACATTGTGTTAGCTCTGACATTTATTGTTCATCTATATTAAGATCCAATTGTTGATAATGAAACAACTTTTATATACACGACCAAACAATTGGACCAGATCCAAGATGAAACACATAACCCGAAGTGGAATTTTGGTCATCTCGAACACCCATGTAATCAAAGTCTATATATCCAACCCATTGATTTTAATGTTTGCTGAAATATTTGATGGCAAGTTCATGTGTACCTTTGATATACGAAACAATACTCTTTGCAACTTTTAGATGGCTCTCCTTTAGATCATACATGAACCTAGATAACAAATTAACAACAATTAAATAATATCAAAGCTCTCATGAGTTAAATATATAATACTCTCAACAAGTTTCTTGTAGATTGTAGCATCAACTTGTAGGCTCTCATGATCCTTAATGAATTTAACTCCAAAATGGAATGGAGTAGAGCAAGGCTTCTAACTTTCCATTTTAAACCTCTTTAATATTTTTATCACATACCTACATTGATAAATGGAAATACCATTATCAAACTGCATAACTTATCTCTCAAGAAAGAAATGCAACAAACCTAATTCAATCATTTCATGTGTATACTCCAACTATGCCTTTAATCCAAGATGGGGTTATTATCATTTCCAATGATAGTCAAATCATCAACACATAACACATTTAATAGAACTACATCTTGCACACATAGTACATAAATAATGTGGTTCGATTCGTAGTGTTTGAAACCAAGAAAGAGAAAAAAAGTGTTAGTCTTCTCAAACCATGCCCTAGGTCCCTATTCCAAACCATACAAAGATTTCTCAATTTACATTCAAGATTCTAATATTGAAAAAAACCAGGTGGATACTCCATATAGATATACGCGTTAAGATCCCAATGTAAGAGGTTACTTTTTACATCCATCTGATGTACCTTCCAACCAAAACTAACATCAAGAGAAATAACAATTCAAATATAACTCATCTTAGCTACATGAGAAAATATCTATGTGTTGTCAACTCCTATTGAGAAAAAACATTTGGTATGAATCAATCCTTGTGTATTTCAACAACACCATCTCAAGTCTTATATACCCATTTGCAATTCACCTTATTATTTCCTTGTAGACAAGGAAACAATTCCCAAGTCTAGTTCCTTAGAAAGGAGGTGTATTCTTTAGTGATCACAATCTCTCATTCAAGTTTATCATGTGCATTTGTATGGGATTAAGGAAAGTCTCTAGCGCATATTCCATAAGTGAAAAATTGATTTGTTGTTTCTAACTACAAGTCTTCCTTATATTATAGGAATTACCCACACCCTCGGGGGAATGTCAATGGTCTAGTCGTGCCCAGTTAAGATAACAAATCTCCCTCTCTAGCATATTCATTATGAACAAACTAAATTATATCTTTAGTTGATTCCCCATCAAATAAATGAAGATTTTTTTATTCAATAGTCCTAACATAATCATTGTTCACATTTATTTCTTTAGAGATCATGTTAGCGGAATTTAGAAATCATTCTAGCCAAGGGAAAAATCAACAAAATAAGAGTCATGTTTTAAAATATTAGAGAAGATGTAAATAGAGTAGCCTCTCTATATATAGATGATCAATTAGGTTTACCATGGGTGGTTGAGAGGAATGAGTTTTATTCTCCCCACCCATGTTTAATTGGAGTATATTGGCATAATGGCTTCTAATACAATAAAGGGTAAAACCTATTTTTTTCTTAAACCGTATAAACTATAAAAGATATGAAATAAAATTTCCACTCAAAGATAAAACCTACTTTTTCCTCATAAACTATATAAACTATAAAAGATATGAAATAAAATGACTAAATCACCTTGGTAAAAGTAAAAACCCACTTAAACAATGTCCCAACTTAAGGCACATTGACTTTTAGTTAAACTATAAAAGATATGAAATAAAAGTGCCTCCCAAAGTTAAAACCTCTTTTTTTCTCATAAACAACATAAACTATAAAATAAATATAAAATGAAATCACAAAGTCATTTTGGTAAAAAGCAAAAACCCACTTAAATAAGCCCTGTAACTCAAGGCACATTGAGTTTTAATTAGGAAGTAATTACTCTCTCCAATATCTCTTCTAGGACAGTGAAGGGTAAAACCTCATTTTTTTTATCTCTTCAAGGATAGTGAAGGGTAAAACCTCATTTTTTTACCTCTTCCATGTTGATTAATTTAGTTGGTTATCATTGATGTCAACCCTTGAAGAAAGTATAATAGCGAATTCTGGTATCCCCAACAATATTGTTAGAGGATTAAAGTTTGTTTGATGTACATTTGTAAAACCCCAAGGTCGAGCCCCTGCTGAATTGTAATTATGTTTATAGATTGGTAAGCCGAGTGGTTATAAGATGAGAGACTTATGTGTTTATTAGGCTGGTGAGGCAAATGACAAGGCCAATGAGCCTGATTTTGTATATGTAAGTACTCGCATCATCAATAAAATTACACTATTGCGTGTAGACCATCCACGAAGAAGAGTTATGGGGGAATAAGCTCCACTAGGTAGGGTTAGGGAGAGGGGCTAAGTTTCTAGGCCTAGGGACTAAGCTAGAAGGGCTTACCTCTAAGGGAATAATATTTTATTCTTATTTCCCAAAGGCTATGGTTGACTTAAGCCATGTTATCCTAAGTTCCTGGGAAAAAAAGAACAAGTGCTAAGTGGAACTCATGTGGCTTCAAGAAGAAATGTGTCAACTTGGGTGCATGCAGTTTATAGTTGAGGAAGCCAGTTCGTTGGGGATTCGCTTCCCATTGGGGCATTGCTTCCCATCCTTGCGTCTGGACCAGTTTCAAGTTTTCTCATGACCCTTACGTTTCTCTGGAGGTCTGTCACCTTCCCGGTTGAGCAGGGATTCACGCATTGAACCAGTTCTCCATCATCATCGTCTTTGTACCTAGTACACACCTTTGGAATCCTGCAGTCATACTTGAGTTTTTCTATGTGTCTCTGGTGAAGCCGGATGAAATTGTATTCGAGTGAGCCTTGTTGTGTCTTAGAGTTAGGTTGTTTCCATTTTCGGTGTCCATAACCATTTCCTGTTGCTGTCGTCACCCATATGTTAGTTGAATGTTGTTGCATTATTGCTTATGAGCTAAATTGAAGACGGAGGTTGTGAGACCTGTGAGAGGGGTGGAGCAGATGTGTGGGGAATAAGGGTTTGTGGGTTGTGGGTGTAAGTGGATGCTGGGATAAAAGATCTTCCTGTTGTTTTGTACAAATTCCTTGTTGTCCTTGCCAAGCGTAGAATTCCCTTGCCCGGTGGAGTTTAGTCCCAGCTCAGGGGTGACCCACTGCTAAGCATGATGAGCAGTGTGGTCTAAGGCTGGGAGTTTCATGGAAGGTATGCATGCAGTTGGTGGTTTTACTGTATTTAAAAGACACTTATCATTTATGTGCTTAATTATGTATGTTATGCATGTATGTGTTTCTTGAAATGTATCACATGTTCCGTTACATGTGGACTTATTGTCAATTCCATTTGAATCTGTATGGTAGCAGTAACTCTATGTTAATTGTTTTAAGATTCATTAAAATGCATGTCATATATATATATGTGTGTGTGTGTGTGTGTGTTTCGAGTAGTGGCGTTGCCCTGCCTGTTGGTGGTCAGGGACGTTACAATTTGGTATCAGAGCCATGGTTTCAACACTGAGCCTAGATGGGCCATGTTAGTGGTTAACAAGACAAAGATTTCAAAGTGAATTATTGTCGAAAGGGACAAAATTCAAGGTTCAAAGTGTCTCTGGGTGTAAGGAGTGCATCGATAGAGTCTTTGACTCAAAAATATCGGGAGAAATAGATTGAATTTTCTCATAAAGGGGTACGAAGATCTGTTGCAAGGAGTGCACAGATCCGAAAGTCGACTAAGTGTTGAAGCAACCCTCTAAGGAGAAAGGGTTTCGAGAAACAAAGCTCAGGAGAGATAACAAGAAGAAATATTCAAAGGGAGAGAAACTCTCAAGGTTTAATGAGCTAACAACTAGGATTTCTTCAAGAGGAAGCAGAGTCTCCCTAGACCATCAGATATGGAAAAGTTGCGAGGCACTTAGCCGTGAGATCCCTTGGAAATACACAGAGTAACAGAGTCTATCTGTGTCGTTGATTTGAGAGAGAGGATACGTGGCGTAAATTTGTGGACTTCGGGTGAAATCGTTCGAGAGAATTAGTGTGTGATGAGACGAGAAATTTCAAAGCCCCGAAGAGCCAAAGTGGTGATTCATGATGACGTCACCTAGAGGTGATGTGGACCTCTCCTATACCTGCCACGTGCCCCCCACATGGAATGTTTTCAGTTGTACTATGTGGTCCTAGAGGTTACATATCATAGTTAAAATTCGACAGACCCACATTGGCGTTGATCACGATACATCAAGATCGATGACCAGGAGGCATTGCGGGGACCCAAGTTGCATAGGAGTGAATTCTCCAAGGTGGTCCTACAATCCAAACCACGGTTTCACCGAGGGGTCACATGTCAACATCAAAAGAGTTGCAAGATGAAAGACGGGTTACTCCAAACCGTGAACATTCCCCTGCAATTTGAAAAGCGTTAAGTGATGTGACTATTCAATATCTTAGTCCAAGCATAGAAGCTGTGGGTCCCAGTGGACGCGCATCGCCAGTTGTGAAGTCCAGAGACTTGACACTCTAAAAGGATGGTTCATAAGGAACGAAAGGAAGAACCTTCCGAAGTTTCATAACGCCGAAGTGACATGACATAATGACATCACCAAAGGTGACATGGAAGTGTTCAGATATTAACGGTTCGAGGTGTTGGGGAGGTGTGGATGTGAAATTCTCCAAAGTCCTGAACTCCTGAAGCTCCGAAGTCTTGGAACTCAAATGCTTGAGGTTCAATAGTGAGTGCTAGTCGTTGGATGTTGGGTAGAAGTGGACAGGTGATCCACTTTACTTCGCGAGTTCGGTAATACTTAACTCTGAGGGGATTGTTGTGATGTGATTTGAAAACTTCCGAAGCTGGAGGCCCGAAGTCCCAAATAAGCGCTTATTGACCTAGCTCTTGGCCACATCCCATGGACGCATGGGTTGGGTGCTAAGAGAAAGGGACTAGTGCCCGAAAATTATTGCAGAATAAAGAAGAGCTCATAAAGAAAATGGAATATGAAAGTTTTCTTTGAATCAGATTGATTTATGAATATTGTGGAATTGTTAAGGACTGATGGCATGAAAAATTTCGGTTGACTGCACATTGTGTTTGCAGAGTTAACGATTTTCAGAAACAAATCAAATTGTTTTAGAGTGTACAGAATGGAGGAGGCACAAAATGATTTCAGTTCAAAGAATGAAGCTAAAGGAATGGATGTCCATTTGGGAGTTGAAGGATCAAAATCCA
>CBVK0103579272.1:0-14433 GCA_900067695.1 Picea abies
TTTCTCCTTTAGCCCACATAAGAACTTCTCCATCTATAAAGGCAACTCTGCAGCCTTTCTTTTCTAAAGCTGAAATGGAGAGTAGGTTCTTTGTCAAACCTGGTACATATAGTACGTCCTTCATTTTTAGTGAATTCCTTGAATTCAATTTGTAGTTTGATTCTCCCGCTCCCTTGATGGGATATTGGTAATCATCTCCAAGTGTCACTTTCTGAGAAAACTTCTTTTCTGAGATACAAGAGAGAATGTTTCTTTGTCCCATCATGTGCTTGGATGCACCACTATCAATGAGCCAAGTGTCCTCTCCAAGTGTTACAGATCCTGAGAGGGCCAAGATTAAGACATGGTCTTTGATCTGCTCTCTTATCATCTTTGCGGGTGGTTCTTCATCTTCGACTACATGGGCATGGTGCCTCTTATGTTTTCTCTTGTATTCTTCTCGTCTGGCTGGACAAAATTTCGCAATGTGTCCCATCTTGTCACAATGATAGCATTGTACAGATGAGTAATCTCTTTCCCTTCGCTATCCTTTCTTCTAAAATCTCCTTGGATGAGATTCTTTATTGTTTGGCGGTTGAGGCTCTTTATGAGTCTCCTTTTGGAAGTAGGGTTTCTTCCTTCCTCTTTTGGTGTGAGTAGCTAGGGCTTGATCATCATCTCTTGCCAATAGCGCTTCACGGTTAGCTACTCTTGTTTCTTCTTGGATGCATTCTTTCCATAGACTATCAAACTTCAGTTTCTCTGTTCTGGCACATATCGTTTGGATGAATGCATCCCAAGGTCTTGTGAGACCATTTACAGCCATCATTATGAGTTTGTCTTCGTCTATGGTATTTCCAATCGCTTCTAATTGTTCTTTGAATTCTGAGATTCTGGAAAAATATTCCTGAATTGTTTCTCCTTTCTGCATCCTTGTATCTTCAGTTGAGTTCGTAGATTCATCTTCTGGTTTATGTTCTTTCCTTCATACAGTCTGGTCAAGGCATCAAACATTTCTTTCGGAGTCTTCTTAGATGACACATAAGGAATCAGGTGGTCTTTGATTGAATCTGCAATGATTCTTTTGGCCCTGATTGTGTCCTTTTGATGCTTGGCTTTTTTTGCAGCATCGTCGTGTTCCAGAATTTCTCCTTTGACGAATTTTGCTAGGTCATTCTCTTCAAGAACGAGTCCAATCCTAAACTTCCAGGCACGGAAGTTTTCCACACCTTCCAGCTTGTCAACAAGCTTAGTTCTTGCAGACATCTTTTACCTGGAGCTAGGAAAATGACCGAAAAATGAAAATGCTCAAAATCAAATTCTGAACTTACCAGGAGGTGTGCTTGGCTGAGGCGAGTAGCCTGATGTGTTTGGATCTAGGAAAATCCAACTTTTGCTCCTCCAAATATGATCTGCGGATTTATGGACTGGTGCTTCTGGTTTTCTGGTACCTCTGGTACTCTGGTACTTCTAGTATACTGGTTTTCTGGTACTTCTGGTACTTTGTGAAACTAGGATTTCACTTTCCGGAAGACCTAGCCACTGAAAAGGTGCGTTGAGGGTGCCAAAGTAATCCTTGGGGGAGGGCGCACTTCTCTAGGTGGTTTTAGGGTTGAAAAGCTTCACCATCAAAAAGCCCTAATTTGCATGTACGGAAACAGTGACGTTTTTCACTCTTGTGAAAGATGCTTCCTTCAGCTTGGCTCTGATACCATGTTAATGTTTAAGCCATTATTATAGTTCTTTGCATTTCAATAGATAGCAACAACATAAGACAAGATCACTGAGAAATACACAATCACAAGAGACACAGCATTTATCCTGGGAAACCCTCTAGGGGAAGAAAACCCAGCAAAACTTCCTTATTATAGATAGCCAATACAATGCCAAGAGATAACTTAAGCTAATACAGAAGATCCTCTCCCAAAGATGCGCCTCTCTCTCTCCTTCTTCTCCAACTGCAGTTCTGAAACTTGTCTCTCAATGAGCAAGTGAGTTGTGTGTCTAAGTGAGGCGCTAGCCTCCTTATTTATACAAATCTGGCACGTGTGAAGTGTCTCTTGTTGAATTTTAATGAAGATTTGTACCTTGGACAAGTGGTTCCTATGGGTTTTTAATCTTTTACCTAGGAATGTGGTCCACAACTTAAAAGTGGGTCTTTTTCATAAAGTCACTTTATAAGTGGTAAAGTGAACTTTAAATTAGAAAGTGAAAAGTGACTTAGGAACTTAAAGCACCAAGTGGGTTTTTATTTAAGTTGGGTGAGTGAAATTAAATAAAGTGAATTTAATGGAGCATTTAATTCTCACCGTTGATCTTGGGCAATGTGAGCCCTTGGATCAAAAGGGTAACCTAAGAGTCACTTAGGGATTCTAAAGGAGGAAAAAGACCAAAAACGAATTCATTCTTTCCATGAGAGATTGAGAGATTGAGAGAGAGCAAGAACAGGAGAAGGGTTTCTATTTTCTGAAGAGGAAAGGGCAGCAAAGAGGAGGCACGATTTTCAAGGCAAAGCTGGGCACGCAAATCAAGGCAGCCAGCAGCATTAATTAATCCGTACGGTACGGATTTGATACAGCAGAGATTTCTGTACCTGTTACACACTCCACAGCACGCAAAACGAAAAAAAAAAAAATTTACAGTCCGTACGGCCGCCGTACAGGAGCAGCAAATTCTGGGCACGAATTTTCAGAAATCCGTACAGTCCGTACAGTCCGTACGGTACGGCTGTGTGTGCACGTTTTTCGAGGTGGTTGTGGTTGGTTTTCTTCCTGTACATTTCAAGCACGGAAATCGAAGGGAAGAGATAAGTAATTGTTGTTGGTTTATTTTTGCTGATGTAATTTTCAGATTTGAAGAAATAAGAAGAACTCCCTCTCTCTCACTGGTTTTCCCCACACTGGGGTTTTTCCAGGGTCGATTTGACCAAAAATTTATTGTGTCATTTAATGTGTGCTTGCTGTCATAATTTCTGAGTGTTTGTACAGCCATAGAAAAGATTATTTATTTCATGTGTTTCAGTAAAAATTTCATTTCGAAATTTTATGCATATTAATGTTTTCAAATTTCATTAATATTGGGAAAGGGCATTAAACATTTTGGAGTGATAAGAAGAGACTGAAACCGGGATTGGGATAAATTGCAGGGTGAGAAAACACTGTTAAAAATCTACATGGTATCAGAGCTTGGTTGGCTGTAAGTAAAACACAGAATTTGCAAAAATTTGGTTCGCAGAAATTTTCTCTGTTTTGGGACAGCAGTAGTTTGGACAGCGAACAAGAGGGCAGAAATTTGTTTTTCAGCAGGTTGGGGATTGCAGAGTTATTTTGGGTTTCAGCTGAGTTGATTTAGTCATGGCTACAGGTTTGAGAGTTGAGGATAGATTAGATGGGGCAGCAAACTTTAGTTCATGGAAGGCAAGGATAGTGTTGCTCTTTCAGGAGAATGAGCTATGGGATATTGTTGAGGGTACTACTGCTACTCCAGTAGTGGCTATTCCGACTGATCCAGCTGCCTTGACTGCCTTCACTAAGAAGGACATCAAAGCAAAGAGGATATTGTTTGATGCGGTGAAGGACCATATTATTCCTCATGTGTCTTCTAAGACATATGTACATGAGATGTGGACAGCTCTTAAAAACTTGTTTCAGAATTCTAATGAGAACAGGAAAATGGTGCTTAGAGAAAAATTGAAAAGCATCAAGATGACTAAGTCTGAATCTGTCACATGCTATCTTTCTAGGATCACACAGGTGAGGGATGAGCTTGGAGTTGTTGGGGAGGTGATACCCAGTACAGAGCTTGTGAGGACAGCCTTGAACGGTGTGGCCAAACCGTGGGCTATGTTCGTGGAGGGCATTGTAGCTAGGGAGAATGTCCCTTCCTGGGATAGGCTTTGGGATGACTTTGTATAGGAGGAGACCCGTAGAGGGTATGTGCATGGTGTTGGCTCGTCTGGTGTGCAGGAGGATGAGGAGAATGTGGCACCTGCAGCAAAGGGGAAAGGAAAGAAAACCAAGAAGAGGGGCAATCCTGGAGGACACAATGAGAAGGGAAAGACCAAGAAAGGGGAGAAGGATATGAGCAAAGTCTGATGTTGGGCTTGCCAGAAACAGGGGCATTATGCAGCTACTTGTCCAGAGAGGAAGAAGGGGAATAAGAAGAACGTGGCAGCTTCAGCAGCAGTGGATGAGTTCACAGCACAGTTTGAGCAGGAGTTCTCTTTAGTTGTTGGGTCGTCTTCTAGCACTTCTTCTTCAGTAGTTTGGCAAATTGATAGTGGTGCTTCCCGTCACATGACTGGTGTCAGGAGTCAGTTTTCAGAGTTGACTGAGAGGACACTAGAGACTGATGTGGTGCTTGGTGATGATCGCACTGTGAGAGCAGCTGGGGTGGGGACTGTTATATTTCAGAGGGAGTCACTTCCTCCTCTGAAATTGACTGATGTCTTGTATGTTCCAGGCTTGACATGGAACCTTGTTTCAGTTTCTACTATTGAGGATCGAGGCTATGAGGTTTTATTCCGAGGGAGACAGGTGCTCTTGTATCCCAAGGGAGGGAATATTGCTTCTGCTAGAGTGATCGGAGTTAGACAGGAGAAGCTATACAGGATGATTTTTCAGGCAGCTGGAGCATTGACTTGTAGTACCAGCAGCAGAGATTTGTGCGAGATTTGGCACAGGAGGATGGGTCACCTTCATCATGGGGCACTGAGGATACTGAGGGACATTACCACAGGTTTGCCAGACTTCAGTATTGAGCAGTATGATGTATGTAGAGGATGGGCATGGGGTTCATGACATACAAGGGTTCGTAGTGTCTCATTCATGGGTGCCTTTGTAGAGGGTGAGTTGCACCTTCATTTTCAATGCATCGTTTTTCCAAGCCCATTTATTGCCATAAATTTATTAAAGTCCAAAACAATTGGGTACTACAATTGGGTAACATAAGACTTAAAAGAAGTACCACAATGTCACTTGAAGCTAGAGGTACACAGAGTGCCATATGGGTAAAGCAAAGGGTATAACACACTTGTGTAGATCCCTCAACAAGTGGGACATTTATATATGTGAAATTTGCTTTTGCAGGTCTTCAATTTTAAGAGAAACGCTTCATCGTTCTCAAGACCTCTTTGGGCGAGCATCTAGAAAGTTATAATTTTGTCTTTTATCTTTTTCCAACTGCATTCCCTCTAGGCCTTCAGCCCCTTCTTCCCATGAAATGAGGTACAATCCCTTATTGGGTCACTACACCCAAAAATCCCAAAAGATAAGGAGACGAAAAGGATTAAGTGTGAAAAATTATAAGTATGATCGGGAATGGTACAATGACTCATCAAGGAGACCTCCCAATAGCAAACCTTTCCCCAAGGGTGTCCACTTACTAGGGCACAATGTCAACCACCAAGGTGAAACAAGGCAAAGAGAATAATTTCCAAGCAGATGTTCTATAATCAAAAGAAGCTTTAAAAACATATTCAAATGCCTCAAGTATTAAAGTTACACTTACCACAATCCCTGACTTGTACCTCATGGAGCAAGACCCATTGTCTTCCGGAAACAGGTTGATGTGATGAATGCCATCATGATGAACCGGAGAAGTGTGGTGGTGAAGTGGGTCTCCATCTGTGTAAGTGGACATCGTGATTCGATCTATCCCTCAACACTCTATGTCTGCAACCTAAGGGCCTCGAGACATCATCTCCTTAGTTATCCCTAGAAATGGGGGATAACAAGTACTTGATCATTAAGCCTGCGGGAGTGAAGAAGTCTGGATGAATCAGCAAACCCTGAAAATGGTCGTCATATCCATCAATGGCAAACACTGTCAAGCATCCTCAACAGGTGCAATGGAAGCAACGGGTTTCATGGGTTCCTGGATGGTGAAGCACCTTGCAAACAAGGGTTTCCATATCCATGCTATAATGCAAGCTCCAAATGAAAATATTTGGCTTCCAACAAAGGGTTACTCGCTGTCAAAGCCCAAGATGGTGGAACCCGATTTGTTGAGGATTGTGTCTTAAGATGAGGTACAATCTGTTGTGAGGCCCTTGGAAACTAAGTGTAAGTGGTTGCCTGTGAAGGAGAACTCACTCACAAACATGAGTGCTCTACTGAATTTTAAACCATTTATGTAAGCTGCCAGGCAGAGGGGGTCTTTTCCCAAGGCTATATGTAATTAGGCTAGTCAAGAGAATCTAGACAAGAAGAGGTACCCAGGTTCTTTGTACAACGAACTCTAGCACTGTGTTGGCATAAGGTACCAAAGGATGCATGCAAGTGTTTAACAAAATGTTTTCTCGACAAGTGTTTGTATAAATGCCCACTTGGGATTACAGTGATAGCAGAGGTGACAGTGATCTTGTGGAGATTTTTCAAATTCCAATGAGGTCATATGAGGGTTAGACCATCACAGTGCTAAAAGTACAGAAAAAAGGGGGGATCTCTATGGACCAACAACACCTTCTATACTTTGGTAAGCAGCTAGACGATCATCGTTTTCTTTTAAATTACAACATTAGTAAGGATTTAATGTTATCCCTGGTTCTTTGTCTTTGCAGAGGAGGAGGAGGTACGAATATATTCTCCTCATCCAAGGGAAACTCTTTAAGGATGCATTCAATAGCAAACCCTCTGCACCTGTGCCGACTCATCTACCCAATGTGTATATCATGGAGAAATCATAGGAGGTTCCAACACTGGATGTCACAGAGGAGATAGTATTTGATCTTCCTTCATACTAAAAATCCAAGGTGGTCATCTATCAATTTAAAGGTTTCTTGCCTCCTACATCAGATTTGTACTGGTGACTCTATTCAAACTAAACAAGGATTGTGAGGTATATCTTCTTTCCAAATGCTTTTTTATTGTCAAATTTCACAATCCTATTGATTATCAAAAGGTTTTCAAGGAGGGTCCCTGGTTCTAGGGAAGAGAGAAACCTTTTTGTTACAACATGGTTCCCATAATTTAACCTATCCAATTTGTTTGTCACCAAAATGCATGTTTGGGTGTGTCTCCCAAATTTGCCCATACACTTTTGAGAGTTCACAGTGTTTGAAGACACGGGAATATATTGGGTAGACATTTAAAGACAGTTATCGATCACACTAAAATGCATGTTTGGGTGTGTCTCCTAAATCTACCCATACACTTTTGGGAATTCATAGTTTTTGAAGACATGGGAATACATTGGGTGGACATTTAAAAAGGATATTAATTGCATTAAGATTGGTTCTTTTACACATGCCCATATATTTATGGAGATAGCCATTAGTAAGGGCTTACCAGATACACTTATACTCCAAAGCAAAGGCTCTAGATGGACTAGGGAATTGGATTATGAAAATACAACATTCGGGAGTAAGATTTGTCAACAAGCAAGACGTTTGCATGACTCATGTCCCCTGTTGAGACTTGGGTACTTTGGAAAGTGGTCCCCTTGTGTTTGTGAGCCTCTAAACACAAGAGGGAAATACTTTGTACCATGTACTTTATGTTTAATTTCATTTTGACTTAGGAGATTTAAGTCAAAAGTGAAATTTGGTCATTTTAGCCTAAAATGACTATTAATTCACTTTGTGGGTGAATTGAGGGACATAAAGTGAAACTATGGAAACTTAAGTAAAGTGGGTTTTGAGTTGAGATTCTTTTGGAGAGATCTCAACCATTGATTAGGGATGAGATGAGATGATCTCATCCACACATACATTAGGTTTTCTCATGTTTCCTTAAGAGGGGCGCATAGGGCAAAGAGACACTCATTCTCACTTGTATGTTCACCAAGAGAGATTGGAGAAGGGAAAGAGCATGAGAATGGAGGCATTGGGTGAGGAAAGCTTGGGCGCCCCCATTCATGGAGGTAGCCATGAGGCTTAGACCCTCATTTATTTGAGGAGATTGTTCTTGCTAGGAGGAGGGTGCACTTGAGGAGGAGGGCGCACAGCTAGCAGGGAGGAATTGCAGTGGTCAGATTGCTTTGAGGACAGTTTCAGTGGAGAGGTAGAGCACAGATTCAGGGTTGTGTGCAAGGGTTTCTCCACAAGAGCTTCCAGCAGCTAGGGCGCTTCATTTCAGTGGCTTGGGCAGCTTGTGAGGAGGGCGCACCATGCTAGGGGGCATCTCTACCTCTTGGACTTGTGTTGCAACTTGAGTCAAACTGCTATTGTATCAGATTCATTGTTTCATGTACTTGTTGTATTCCACCTTCTATTCTCCACATATATACACTCATATTCCAAACTGGTTTTCCCTGGGGGGGTTTTATCCTGGGTCATGTTGACCAAAAATACTTGTGTTCATTTCATGTATGCTAGTGTTTAGAACAGCATTATTTCAGCAGTTACATAATTTATGGTATGCATGTGTTAACTTGTTGGTGACAAAAACTACATGCTAGAGCACCTTAAAGGCCTATGTAACCGTAACAAAACAGCAAAGAAATTCCTGAACAGTTTGTTGTTATAAAACAACAGGAAACCCTTGTTTGACAATTGAAACTTAAAGCCAACTTGAGGTCAAAGACAGACCTAGTTGGCAGCTTGTTAGGACCTGGAAAATCTTCATCCCCAAGCACGAGCTTATCCTAAAAGGAAAAAGGGACATAATCCAAGACCCAAAGGATGGCAATCATTTCAGCAACAACTATCAAATGAGGAAGAGGAACAAAATGCAAAAAATCAGCAAACAATAGTTTTGGAGAAGGATACCAATGGATGCATGTAAGTGCACATCGAAGAAACAACACCCTCTGCAGTGGATAGAGAAGAAGGAAAGAATACCCATATTCTCCCCTCGAGGATAGTAGTTGCAAATCAATTTCCATCAACGAGAACAAAGAGATTTCATGAATCTGACGACTTTGATTCCGATAAGGAGTTGGCACACCATCTGAACCCTAGACATTGAAATCTTGATCTACATTAGTCCCTACGGAACCTTCACTAGGGGGTGGATTTAAGGTCAAAAAGAAGAAAGGGAAAAAAGGCAAGATTGAAGATTATATTACTCATTAGCTCGACTCTCTTTCTACGGTGTTTTTTGCCTTGTATCTTAACTAGATGAGTCCTTGCATGCCATTGGTTTATGCATCTTTATGAATGCTCTTGCAGAATCTACAATATGTAACCTCTTTTTTTTTATGAACAAGAAGATACGATTTTTTTCCAAGGAAAATAAAATAATATCAGGAACGATTATTTGCTATTAATATTTTCATGTCAGTGTATGTTGAGAAATATAGCTCAAACAAGGACTTCTGAACAGATTCAATTTGAAAGTGCTAGAAATAGTTCGAGACATTTCGAAAAGTAACTCTATTTTGTAATTCAGTTTAAGAAAAAGTTCAAAGTCTTATATTTAGTTGTTGAGTATAATAAAATGTATTTCATGCATTTGTGACTTAGACTAGGATTAATCTCATTAGTAGATCTCACCGAGAGATTAGGGTTTTGGTATATTAGGCTTTCAGCAAAAAGTATAAAGACAGGTCAAGATAGAGAGTTCGAATATAGTTTTGTCAGACAAGGTTGAGCGACCACGAGAGAGAGAGAGAGCAGATCAGTTTAGGAAGGGGGCAGTAGGTCGTGCAACAGCATATCGGTATAGCCATACGGATCCGGACAACCCGTATAACAAGTTGAACAAGCAGTCGTCCAAGAGTCGTACAGTCGTATAACAAGTTGCTATTGTTTTATGCTTTTTCCCAGCAAGTCGTACCTCTCTCAGATAGGTCGTACACCTTGTTCAGGGTGATTTTGATAATCGTGTAGTTGTTGGTTTTTAGCAAACTTGGAGGTTGTCTTGTAAGCTTTGATCAAAGGAATAAAAAGTTGATTTAATCCACTATTTACTTTTCTAGCTATTGTGTGATTGATGCTATAGTCTGACATTAATTTCTACATTAATTAAATTCAGAAATTTATTTGTTTAATTGAAATCATAAGGACCGCAGTCATCTAGGTTGGAAAATTTAGATGGCATCAATGTTATTTCTCTAATTGGGATTCTCAAGGATTTATAGCGGTAAATCAATTGTCGGAAAGAAGGAATGACAATTATTAAAGGGTTTCAATATTTCTTTTAAAAACAAAATTTCAAATCTAGGAGTTTGTGCAATAGATCTGAAAGATGGCATCAGCTAGCCTCATATTTGAGGACAGATTGAATGGTGCCTCAAATTTCTTATCATGTAAAGTAAGGGTTACACTCTTATTGGAAGAGAATGATGTCTAGGATATTGTCCAGGATGTTGAAACTTCACCTGTAGATCCATAGCAATTGGCAACTCACAAGAAGGAAGTGAGGGCCAAGCGAATGATCATGGATGACATAAGGGATCATTTGATGCCTCATATATCCAAGAAGAATATGGCAAACGAAATGTTCGATGCCCTAGTAAGCCTCTACCAAAGTGAGAACATAAATAGGAAGATGATATTGCAAAACAAACATGGATCCATAAAGATGACCAGATCAGATTCAGTCACCAGTTACCTTAATGAAGGTCACATAGATTCGTGATTTACTTGCAGCAATTCGAGAGAAGGATACAGATGCAAAGCTAGAGAACATGGCACTGAAGGGATTCCCAACTTCATGGGAACTATTTGTTGATATTATGATAGCTTCGAGAGGTATCAACCTCCATTGTGACCCTTTGACAAGATTAGAATATTCTGGAAGCAAGAAAAGAAGTGAATGTAACCCTAGAAGAGATGTCGGCTAAGAGAGATAATTAATATGAATTAACTAGTACCCAGAATGAGAAGTCGGCCCAGGCAGCCTGCCAGAGCTAGTATAAATACATGGCACCATTCCTCACTTTACATATACTTCTCAGAATTGCAAAGAAACACTTGTGCACACTGCAGTCTGGTAGTCTTGTACGCAAGTCCTGGAGAAGGTGTTGCCTCCAGTTCTGAAGTCTATTGTTTCTATCTTTCTAGGTTGGACTCTCTGATCAGCTTTGGTTACTTCTTGCTTGGTGCATTAGCCTTGCTTGGCTATTGGTTTGCTACCAGGATTCTTCTCTCTATCAAGGTCAAGGTGCTCGAAGGGTGGCATCGGCCTATGGTTGGGTGACAATAGTGATATTGTCTATGGTAAAACGAGCACATTCTAACAGGTTATGGGCCCACACCTCCTTCATTCAGTCTAACTGCTGGAAGGAAGCATAGCCATTAGGATACTAAGCTCGTTGAAGAACTCCCGCTAGGGTTTACCAGCAGGAGCAGCTTCCAAGACACTGTCGCTAGGGTTACTAGCAAGTGCAGTTGCAGAAACCCTAAAACCCCGATCCAGCACCTTATGATGGAACATCTCGCTCAAGAAGAAGGTATTCAAGTGGGCCTTAGTCCAGCGAACCTTTTGGCACTCTCAAAAGACAGAAACATCAAAGTTGAAGTTTTGGATCAAATCATGACCAGTCAACCGAAGTCATGAATGAAAAGACTAGTCATCTACACTACTCAGCACTCACAGGAACGATTGAAGATGACATGTGGATAATTGACAGTGGAGCTTCTAGGCATATGACGGGAGATCAAGCCAGACTCTCAAATCTAAATGAAAGGAAGACATCATACAAGGTAGAGCTTGGAGACAAAAGCACCTACCCAGTCGAAGGATTTAGACAAAACCTCCATCAAATTGAAAACATGTAACAATGTTCATTTAAGCAATGTCTTATATGTACCTGGTTTAGAAAAAAATATTGTATCCATATCTTGCCTGGAAGACAAAGGAAACATAATAGCTTTCGTAGATAGAAAAGTATTATCTTGGCACAAAGACTCCAGCATAGAGAATGCTAGGGTTATTGGAACCCGTGAAGAAAATCTATATAGACTACTAGAACAAAATGAAGAAGCTCTTGTACATGATGAAGTCAATCCCAATGAACTTTGGCACAGAAGGTACGCTCATATCAATTATCAAGCATTGCCTTTTCTCAAAAAGATGGTTGAAGGAATACCAGAATTACAGTCTACACATGAAGGAATTTGCAAAGGATGTGCTCTTGGAATGAATATCAAAAAACCATTCCCAAGCAGCAACAATTGATCTAAGGAGATTCTAGATCTAATACATTCAAATGTTTGCGGTCCGATGCCAGTCAGATCTCTAGGAGGTTCTCTTTACTACGTAATCTTCATAGATGATTACTCAAGAAAAACGTGGTTATATCTCCTGAAAACAAAGGACGAAGTATGCAGCAAGTTTCAAGAATTCAAAGCAAAAATAGAGAACCTCACAAACAAGAAAATCAAGACCTTGAGAACAGATAATGGAGGAGAATACACATCAAAGGAATTCGTTGCCTTTTGCAAATCGGCAGGGATTAGGAGGGAGCTGATTGTTCCTCATAATCCTCAACAAAATGGTGTAGCAAAAAGAAAGAACAAATCTATTGAAGAAACCGTGAAGGCACTACTAAACGATCAAGGTCTATCTATGTTTTTATGGGGAGAAGCAGCCATGACAGCAATATATGTTCAGAATAGAAGTCCTCACCGCATATTGAAGGATATGACTCCAGAAGAAGCCTTCTCAGGAAAGAAACCTAATGTGGAAAACCTAAGAATCTTTGGATGTCATGTTTACTTTCACATTCCCAAGGACAAAAGAAATAAATTAGAACCCTCAAGAAAGAAGGGCATATTCATGGGATAAAGTGAATCATCCAAGGCTTATAGAATCTATATCCCGGAACAACATAAGATTGAAGTTCAGCAGAGACGTGACCTTCAATGAAAAGATGGCTTTCAAGAAATCCATAGAAGAAACTATAGAAGAAGAAGAGTATAAAGAACCTATTGAAGAAGGCACATGTCTTCCAGAAAACTAGAATGAAGAAAAGGAACAACTTGATCATCCAATGCAACCATGTGAGACCATTGATTTAGACAATGTATGTAAGACCAAGAAATGACCAGCTTGGCTTGTGTTGAGTTTTCATAAGCTAGGTTAAGCATGTAGTTCATTTAATTTCATCATGTCTTAACCATAAACAAGAATGTTGCATGTTATCCCCGATATCTAGGGATAACTAGGAGATCATGTCTCGAGGCCCACAGGTCCTAGACATGAAGTGTCGGGGGCAGGATCGACCTGAGCATGGCCCTGGGGGGCCCATCCTTCCTCTTTTTCATCAGACTTGTCCTGTCAGCAGCAGCAGCTTCCATCACCATCGGCTTGGACTTGCATCGGAAAGGACTCTTGCTCCATGAGGTAATTGGTCCAAGGTATCATGGTATGTGTCATGTTTCATCGTTATAACCTTCTTATATATGCATTAGGTTCCTGTCATTTCTGATAACTGCTTGGATCTTACACTAATCCACTTGACCAGTGTTGGAGTGATTGATGGGATCACTTAGCAGGCTTTTATTCATGGGTTTTGGTTAGCCACCAAGGGGGATTTGCAGAGCCATCGTCCGCTCCCACCATTCTATCATTTTTCATCTTATCTCCCACACATCTATCCCATTCCCCTAGTCCGGCCATTAGGATGACCTTTTGAGGGTTACACTTTGTCTTGTGGGAAGAAGGGGCTAAAGGCCCAGGGGGTAAAAGCAGCTAGTAAAAGTTAAAATCCATAGGAAATGAAAACCTAGAGATGCTTCGCCCAAGGGATCCCCAAGAAGGCAATAAAAGGCCTCTCGATAAGAAACTAAAGGGACCCTAAGACAAATAATAAAAAAACAAGACCTAACCAAGAGGATGGGAGGTCTCATCACGAGCCGGCCCATTATGTTCATAGGTATCCAGCAGTATGACATTGTCATTATCTAGTCACCACACTAAGGCAGTGACCTTTGGTTGCATGGCCAAGGGAAAGGGGGTCTCATCACGAGCCAGCCTTATCATCTCTGCGAATATACCAATGGGTAACACTGTCAGCTCTGGTCACCACGCCAAGGTAGTGTCCTCTGGTCAGACCTTGAAGTAAAAAAGAAAGAAAAGCAATAAAAGAAAAATAAAGGCAATAAAGGGCTTGGAAAAAAATGCATCCATGACGGGTACAGCTCGCCTCCTACAAAGGCACCCACAGACAACACCTGCCCTTCGTCTTACTGTGACTGGACATCCCTAGACCACATCACCTCATAAAAAACATGGTTTGAATGATCTTCTGAGGAAACTTTCCATCTCTTGTGGGTATTAGCCCAATAGGTTATTCTGTTGGTCTTCTTCAGCTTTGTATCGTAGATCTCTGTAATGTCTTTGAGCTCTAGATGATATGCTAGGGATTTCATGCATGTATTTGATAAATTTAATGATGAAATATGACTGACATTGCTATGATCCCGAGGACTGATGAGCCCATGGAGGGCATAGTCTTTGATGTGCAGGACCATACCCGGCGGACAGGTGCCAGTGGACCGGTACACATGGGGATATGATTAGTTCGGACCTCCATGGGGCTGAAGAGCCCATCAGATGGTTGCTGGGA
>CBVK0103579321.1:0-10312 GCA_900067695.1 Picea abies
AGGTCAAAAAGGGTGGTACTGGCATATAGTTGGAGGTCAATGGTATGTAGTATGGGCAAAGAACATGGTCAAAACTGGGGACCAACACCCATTCCTGCTCTGATCATATTTATCCTTCTTCTTATCCTTCCAATATTTTTACATGGATTCTCTACCCTTACCTTTCTCATACAAGTACTTATCCTTCCTAATAATCTCAGTCATTGTCCTGGGCTCATCATATTGAATATTCTCTTTATAAAATGAAGGAAGTCCACTAAAAAATATATGTATTTTCACCTTCTCATCCTTTATAAACCCCACATATTTTAGCATTCCCAAGAACTTCTTTTCATACTATGACATGATCATTCTTCCTAGCCTTATTTCAAAGAACTCTTGCATCTTCTTGTCATAGAAGTGCACTGAAAGGTACTCCTTCTAGAAATATTTCTTGAACTTATTATAAGTGATCCTACTCTCATTAGTGTGATCAACTTGCTTCATATGATCCCACCACATAGCAACTTTCCCATGTAAATGGTATGTGGAAATTCTTACTTCTAGGTTTGAGGAGTAGTTATGCAATTGAAAATACCTCTCGAGTCCAAGAAACCATGCTTCAACATCATCTTCTCTTTATCTTTCACCATCAAAGGATGGTGGCTTAATATTCCTAAAATCTCCTTGAAAACTTTCCAGTTCATGCCTTCTTCTCTGGTGCCTAACATGAGACACTTTTGGACTACTTATGGAGTCTTCAAATGCATAAAATTTCCTTGTTGAGTAAGGAAATGAGTGATGTCTATGATATCTTCTATCACTTCTTGAATGAGGAACTCTTCTATAGTTATCCCTTCTTTCATGATATTTTTCCTCTTCCTCCTACCTTAAGTCCAATCCTTTCCTTTCTTGCCCATGCAACTGATTTGGGATTTGAAAGAATTTATAATTTATCTAATTTTTTTCTCTCATCAACCTATCATTGTCTACTTTGTAACTCTTTACTTCTATTTTTAGGCTTCTCATGGTCTATATTAAGGTTTCTTGTTCCCCTCTGCCCCTGTGCCCATTTGATTCCATATTTGCATTACTAACATTTATATTTTAAAAATTTTATTCTTTGTCATGACTCAAGACTCCCTCTCCTTCCTCAATTTCTTGAATATGCATCCTTATCTTGAACTTGATTTGGTTATACTCCCTAATTCTGCAAAATGGGCAACCAACAAAATTTGTTAGGCTAAAAATAACTTAATAAGATCCATGAAATTATGTACAATTTATTCCAATACTGTATCAAAATTCCTCCTTTCATGATTTCTCCCGAAACACTTCAACACTTGGATAATTTTTCCATCTATTTGGACTCATGGATTCACAGACTCACAGTAGGTCCAATACTTAGACATTTTGTTTTTCTATCTTTTCAGACTTGTGGACTCACAGACCTTCGAACTTATGGAATCATAAAAATTCTAACACTTAGTAGGTTTTTTTTATATCTTTTCTGACTCACAAACTCATGGACCTTTGGAATTACAGACTCATAAAAATTCCAACACTTAGCCATTTTTCTTCTACCTTTTACTACTAGATCAGACGGTTGATATTTAATCTCTTGTTGACTGGATGATCCTGACTCATCTAGCAGTTTCAAAAAATCAATGATCATGAATTAATCAGGCACTGGGATGGACAATTCTTATTCATTTCAAGACTTAAACACTCCGGGACTCTGATATATTACAACTCTCGAGTTGTTGAAATCACCCGGAGTGATACTTGTCGAAGTGGTCATAAAGTGTATGCAACCAATGGTTTCCATTTAACATTGTTGCTTACTCTATCCTCCCACTTCTTGATAGAATGGCCAGGAAGGATCCTACCTGATTTTGATCTACTGTTGTCATGACTTCGGGATATTACAACTCTACAATTGTTCAAATCCCCAGAGTTATACTTGATGAAGTGGTCATAAAGTGATGGTGATTTCTTACCATTGGTTAACACCTCTACTTACGTTATCCTTCCACTATCTTAATCCAACAGTTGAGAAAAGTCCCGAAGGGATATTAGATCGATGGTCTATGTGAATTTACTACTTTGACCTTCAACACTTTTGCTGGTAGGGATGTTGGACATTCCCAGAGGCCATAATCCCATAGATGACATGGCATGTTGATGTCATCTATGGTGATGTGGAACCATGGTATGTTTTACACATGTCACTATAAAATGGACATGTTGGGGTCCAAAAGGCACTAAAACCATGTGACATGTGTCCCCACATGGCACCCCGACCACGTGGCATAAGACATGTCATTCACAAAATGGATGGACCACATTCTTTTGCTCCATATCTAATGGCCTATGTGATTTCAGAACTGCGTCTTTGCACTTCGTGGCTTCGACACTTTGTAGCTTAGACACTTCATGGTATTGCCTAGTCCCCAGTAATTACCGAAGTGGTGAAGTTTAGGAGTCCCAAAAATTTACTATCCTTCTACTCCTAATTTAATGGTTCACATTAGTCCTAAGTTTCTTCCTCGATCTAAAGTTTGGAGGGATTTTTCAACTTTGGTATTTGGGGTTTCTTGGACTCAAACTTCTTTAGATTCGGAGGGTCAACATAGGATAACCACGATCAATGATGGATATTTCACCCAAACTTCCTATTAGCTCAGACGACCGGTGGGATTTCTCAGATTCGACCTTCAGGATTTCAGGCTTCTTCCCTATATCCAAGAATCACCAAAGTGGTGAATTTCCAGAGTTTTTATATCTCCTACTTGGCTTCAATCCACAGTTGTTGATCGACCAATTTGATCTGGCGGTCAAAAATAAATCTCTCCCAACCTCTAGCTTTACCTTTATTAGACTATCCTTGTTTACCTGACTCCCAATATGACAATCTAGAGATTCCTTTCTTCAAGGATCATGATTGCTCCTAAAATACAAAATGGAAAGGGTGACGATTCTAGGATCCTTTACAAAGGATCTTTGTTTGCACAATGCTTTGAATTCTGAATGATTTTTGAAATGCTATTTCTCTTGAGATTTTCTTTCTTAATGACAATACCATGTCCAAAAGTTTTGGCCCATGCTAGCCTGGTGTTTCAACCCAAATATCTTATACCAATCTATGACGTACCCAACCACCCTCGGGTCAGGCACACTACCTCAAGAACTTTGTTCGAAACTAAAATTTGAATTCTAATGTTTTTTAATTATTAAATAATAATGAAAGAAACATGATAACAACACATGCAATAATAAATATTCATGCTACAATATAAATAATCTCAAACATTCCATGCATAACAATAACTAGCAATAAAGCACATTAAATATACACATCTCATAGATATTAATTCATACATAGAGGAAATAAATATACAGCAAAGAAAACACATGGCAGAGAGAACTTGTATTTAACAAAATGATTCACCAACTGGCTACAGACCAAGGACATTTCACCCAACCATATACATTATTGTTCCAAGTCTCAAAACAATGTCACCCCCAAGCCAGGGCTATGAATCCAAAAGGACGGTTACAGGGTGTCACCCGGATTCCCAAACCAGTAAGCACTCAAGATCTCATAGATTTTTAAACACACATCAATCCAAGGTACATCAACTCTCTTCTCTCCAACATGCACAACCCAAGAGAATGGACCCCCTTCTCTACCACACAATCGCTCGGATTGTCCACCTCCTTCCAAGGCTCTAGTGCTTCCGGTCAAGAATATCCATGCTGGGACTCTCAAGACTCGCAAGTGTGAGTAAAATTTAGCACATGCCAATGCATATCAAGCATACAAGTACAAATTCATGGCTAGAATACACCAATCATCACTACATCCATCCAACAATGGCTTCTCTCCCAACAATTCGTTTTTCCTTTCCCAACCCAGACCAAGGATGAATGAGCACAATGTATGAAAGTGTTAAAGTGTGTATGGAGAAGAACCAAAACCCCCAAACAACCCACAATATGGGTTTAAATATTTACTTGCAATCAAGAACCATATGGCCTTCCCTAAGAAGTTCATGTAACCACTTCTCTCCATTAAACAATTATAGATAAATAAAATATGATAAAATGACTTAGCCCCTCAATCCCCCTCTCTTATGGAATCATAGCCCACTCTAACTCTTTTACTTGTCTGTCTTGTAGCCAATAATGTATTTTATTATTAATAATGATCAAAGCATTACATTTCCTAGGCACACTGGCCTCTTTTAATTGTTTTGGCACCTTGGCCTTTCATAAATTAACAAAATACATTATTTAATATGGGGGATCAAAACTAGGGAATTACAAAATACAATCCATGATGAAAATCCTCCCATGGCCTTTCATCTTCAACCATTTACTCGATAATTGCTTCATCTGAATGAAAAATAGTATCCAAACAGTCTTGAGAGTTTGGAGAGTTTTGAGCACATATAGGCTCATGAAAAATATCATCCTCCACAGTGACTACTGGAATATGCTATGGGTCTACCATGGCCTACTAAAGGGATTGATAATCTATATCAGTCGTAGACAAAGGTTCGACCATCTCATCATGAACTCAACCTTTGACCATACTATATGTGAGGGAAGGGTCCATGGGTCATATATATACAATGTACTAAATGAAGAGACCCTAGTAGCATGAATGTACAAAACTGGGAAATCAAAAGATCCCATTAGTGAAGGGTACATCCCACAACCAATGCTCTCAATGCACCCCTGAGAGTTTTCAATCCAAGGGAAAATAGTCCTAGGATTAGTTTCTGCATCATAAAGGTTTAATGCCACCTAATCGATAGTCACAATTATTCCCTCATGGGGAAAGCATATAATCTGAAAAAATGTCGAGATGACAACTATCATGGAATAATTCGAACCTCTTCCTAACAAGAGATTATAGTTGAGCGACACATTGACTACTTCAACCTCAATGCAAACATACTTTCCCCCTAGTGTGATCAGAAACTAAGGAATCATATAATGTGGTCGAAACACACGTCCATCGAAGGAAGTCAAGAGTGTAAGAGAAGGGGTAAGCTTAGGAGCACTGATAGCTTTCATCACACACATGGAAGCAACTTCATCAATGATGGTTCTCTTTACTAAGATATTGTTGCAAACAACCCCAATTTAAAATGCTACATGATATGGAAGGCAAGGCCTCACATCAATAGCATCAAACTTCATTACGAGCTGACTAGCATAATCAACAACTCATATAGAAGATAACAACACAGTGTGCTACGAGGGGAAACTTTGGAGAACCTCCAAAGAGGACATTGAATAAGGCATTTAATCCAAATCCTCAACAATTGAATAATTCAAAGAAACTCGTGAATTAGGGTTATGCATTGTCCTTTTATAAATTCCCTTAGGCATGTGTGGTGTTGTCTCTTTCTCGGGATTCTCTATATGGCGAGGGGCCTGAACCTTTGAAGTTTTCTTACCCTTCTCAGTCAACTTGGGGTTATCATAGTTCTGATTTCTCGTCGACAAGTCTACATATTTTAGCTTCGAGGAGTTGAGCATGTTTACTACTTCTTTATATCCATTAGAGGGGGAAGAACTTGAAGTGCCCCCTTATGGGTTGAAGTTGGAAGAACTAGCTTGCAAATTTTGCACTTATGGAAAAGGGTTTTGCAACACAACATGCTATTGTTTTTTATTCAACTTAATGAGCTATTGGGATTCTTCCATTCATGGGAATCGATGTGTAAGGTGATCATCGTTGCAAATCTTACAAGGAAACTTCACCTTCCTTTTCTCATATTTCCCCCCCTCAAAATTTTTATCCGAATTTTTGTTATTACCCCCACCACCTTTCTTACCCTTTCCTTTTATAATTTCTCCAGGTTTCTGAGGACCCTTCAAAGTCTTTGTTTGCACCAAAAGTATGTTGAAAGACTAGGTGGTAAGGGTGGTCAAGCCATTGGTTGGACCAGTTTTAGGTTGCTGAATAACAAGTTTTTACATCTGGCTAATGGCTAGGTTTGGAGCATTTGTTTGTGCAGAACCCACTATACCATCGACATGTGGGTTGGAATTTGGATTTTCCAAATTGAGAGTGGATCGTGGCATGTTCTGCATAATATCATAGAGCATGCATGATTGAGAGTATATAATCTCTAACTCTTGCTCCTGATATATCGCTTGTTCCTTTGAAAACACTCCTGAAGCTGTGACATCCTTTGAAATATACGGGAGTAAGGATTTCATGAACCATTCGAGGAGGAACTCCAATGGGACTATAGTCTTAATCAAGATATTCTATCTCCTCCATTCTTGAATGTGATCACAAATGTGTGTGGCATTGTATTGTACAAAGTTAGCCAACAATTTTGTCATGGAATCGTACCAGACAAGGAGTTGGAAGTGGTTCAAGAAAACCATAGCTAAATCACCGAATGTCGACTACTTCCCCCTCTCAAGTTCAATATACCATTCAGTAGTGCCTCTAGTGAGATTATGTTGGAACCAAAACAATATGATCAAATCATCATTTAACAAGTTGGACAAGCACAAGAAGTGGAATGTCGTCACATGTTCCTACGGGTCTTTATTGATTTTCCCCTCAAACTTTGGAATTTATGAAGGTAACTTAGTCAAAACCATAGGTCATCTGGATTAATGATGAATAGGATTTTTCATCAACTTGGACAAATTTGGAAAATGCAAAGTTACCAGAAATGATAACCCAGGTTGCATAATTGGTTGATGAGCGGCCTAAAAAGAAGGTCCTGGCTTGTAACTGACACTAAGTTGCCTAAAAGTTTTTTCTATTGAACTATATCTTGGGATAAATCCTTATGGCCTTTGGTTAAATGAATGAAAATGTCCACCTATCTGGTTCCCAAGAGGATGAAAATTGAGGTTACCTCCAGTGGACCCCCAATGTAAAGGAAGAAATCCTCGCATGGGGGTGGATTGATGAGGAAAGGGGTTTCCCCCTGAAGACATCCCTTTGAAGGGATTCCATTGTCCTTGGAGAGAGGTACTCCCAGAAGGTTCTCCTAGATAATAAACAAGTACTTGACAAGGGGTGGGTTGACCTTGGAAGGGGTTGCCCCCTGTCGACACTACAGACATGGTGAAAGGGTTTCTCTCAAAACCATCATAAATTATGAATAAGGTCAAAGTAGATGGCATACTAGCATATTAGGATCCTATACCCATAGAGGCACCCCAACCGCATGCGAGGTTAGGGCCAGAAAATGGAACGGGTCCACTTCTGACAAATGGACATGATGGAGGAATGTGACCTATGCCCTAAGAAAGGGTTTGGTAAGGAGTTGAAGTGCTCCCCGAACCAACATTCGATGATTGAGATGTTGGATAAGAACTAACCAATGTGTTAAGCATTCCCATCAATGACATTCCGTAAGAGAAAGCAATTTTTGTTGACGCAAAAAATGTTGATGCACTCAAAACATGAGTGGGACTGACAACCAATGAGGCAATGTTGTTGGTTATCACGACCATGGTGGATTGAACTAAATTTGTCATTTGAGTCGACATACCAAGAGGAAATATCCCCCTGGTAACGATTGTTGAGGTGGGAGTTGTAGGGGCTCTCGACCTTGACACTAGAGAAGTGTCTTCCATAATGGCCTAATAGAGAGGGATACTATCAACAAAGTTTGATTCTAGAGGTGGGATTCAGATGACCAAAAATTGGAAAGACGAAGGTAATGGAGAATTAGTGTGTGGAGCAAATTCTTCAGCTCCAAGATCCTCAACAATTACCTCTTCAGGTTCTACAAATTTGACTTTTGGATAGTTATGGTCTATGATCTCAGTTTGTCCAACTGGTAAGAAAGTGCCAGACTAATCACTCTGATGCCTTTGTGTGGGTGGAGGAGAATTATTGCTAATCTCTTCCTCAAGTGGAAGGCCTTGAATTCTTCTCGATCTTTGAGTCGATAGGTTTTCCATTTTGAGTGATTATCTCTCGGTGCTAATCAACTTTCCTCCCTAAGGTTAAACTACCTTCACCAAACACACCACTAAAAATCCCTAAAGAGAATATAGACACAAACAACTTTGTCAAAATTCTGACTCAAGTGGATTAAGCCTTCAAACTAGAAAAATAACAAAGTGAGCTCGGGGCCTCCCAGATGAAGGCATGGGTTGATTAAGTCTCATGGAACAATGAACGGAGGTATGAGAAGTAGTTATCCTAACCTCCACAGATCAACCTTATCTAGTGCAAGTACCCATGCTTTGTGGGGCACCCTCTAAAAGTATTGAAGTGCGTGATACAAAATATACCCTAAGTACTACGACAAACCTCCACAGTCACCTTGTGATTTACCTATGAATAAAAACTAGTTTTACCATCTCAGAGTCAATTCATGATGGGTACAGTTGAGAGTCAAGATCAAATGTGTGGGAAAGGTAACTAAGACCGAAATTCTTTCGAAGGACTGCCTATAAAGGGCCAGTGTCACTTCAAAAAATCTCAAACTAGGTACGGAGTTCCAGAGGACCAACACCAAGAGGGCCAATATCAATTCAAGAAGACTACAACCAAGTTGAAAATTCACAGAGGAATGATGCCAAATGAGTCAGTGTCACTTCAGGAAAAACCCCCAATATAAGATATATCCACTATGTTTGTTCCAACTTTGGAGGGGAATCTCCTTGACAATTCCTTACACGACATTGTGTTTAAATCCTGTGTTAGAGGAGCTTCCATACCAACTTATATGAAAAACTAGGTTCTACACTCCCTATCTCAGAAACTTACGTTTGTTTAGTGGAATTGGAGAAATTTACTCTCCAATATATGTAAAGGCCCTAGCCTAAACTTGTTGGTTTACTTTATAAAAATCAATTTTTTCTAATAAATTTTAGTTATGCGTTCATTTTAATGGGTTGATTTTACTCAAAAGGGGTGCACATGAAACTCTGGTGATGTTTAGACTGACTCCAAAATAAATGAAATATAAGAACACAAAAATAGTTTCTTCAAATGAAAATAGATGCAACAACTCTTCATTGCAATATTTAGAACACTTCAAGATGCAAATGCATATAGGGATGAAAAACTTGTACTACTGGATTCTTTTCTTTTTTGATAAAAAAAGATACCACTACCAAAGAATAATGAAACTATGTGAATGATAAGTAACCACCTCTTTTATTGCAAAGATGACATGCAAGGGTTCGAGAAATGAGAAGTAAACAAACAATCATACTTTTATTTTTATCTTTTTTGTTTACAAAAGAAAAAATAAGCATAGGAATGAAAATATATATTTTTTATTTTTGAAACAAGGAAGAAAGAAAGAAAAAAGACAAAAAGCATTCAACCAAGACCCCACTGAAAATATAATGAATATGGAAATGTAGAAAAACAAGGCTATTCTTTTAGTGTACCTAACAAACCTTATACTAAATAATCTAAGCAAATCTTTTAATCTTTTCTACACATCAAGCATTGAAGAATTAACAGAAAAAAACCAAATAGAGACTCGAGATAGTCCAAGTGACTAATCAAACCAAGCATTCAACCCATAAAGGAAAAAAAATATTAAAAACTTCAACTTCACATAGGTCCACGACTGTTACTAGTGCAACTCACAGATATCTGTGGGATGTAGAGATGAAACTCACAGATGTATGCAGGCTACAATTATGCAACACACATATGGATAGGTAAGGTCATAAAATAAAAAGGGCCACTCAGAAACATAGGGCTTAAAGACTTAACAACGGGTCCTTTGAGGCTAAAAGACCTTGTACAATACTCAAAAACCAACAGAAAAAGAAAAAGAAATCAAGCAAGACACCTCAATCAAACTGAACCAACTAGGAGTATCCTCAACGGAGTCACCAATTTTGATTAAGGGATTTTCCCCCTATGATCTTAGGTCTGGATCAAAACAAAGAAAGACTAAATAACGGAGACAACGGTCTCCCCTCAAAGACAAGCACACAAAATCTAAAGAAAATAGCTATTTAAACTAGGAGGAAGTAGGGATAGAGAAGAGAGAAGAAAGTGCACCTTGTTCTCCCGTCTGATGTCAATCCCTACTCCAATTCGTTGGAGAGATCATGATATTCTATTGGAACTTTCCTGTAAGATATATACAATAATAAGGGTTGCAATGAAAGTAGTTATACAATCTAAAGCATGTTCACATTATATGTAATATTCAAAGTAAGTATAGAGATGAACATACATTGAATACAAAATTTGAGGGAAAACAAACTCTTTTATTATGAGAAAGTGGAAAAGGTAAGTTACAACCTTGTCCAGCCTTTAGGCACCATCTTGAAGCCAACAGTATGGGTGAGATCGGAAGAG
>CBVK0103579334.1:0-32385 GCA_900067695.1 Picea abies
CATAACATCAATACACAGAGAACAACACAAACCATGAATTTGAATCAAAGCTTTCTATTAATCAAAATGTCTGTACATGGGTGTTTTTACACAGTTCTCTGCTTTCTCTTCTTCCTCTGCAGTCATGCTAATCTTAAAATACACAATGAGGGTGTCTATATCCCATTTCCCTCTTGCGCTCTCAAACAATCTAATCTAGAAATTATTTCTATCTACCTGCATTAACTATCTTAAATGCCTCCTACCTGCTAAGGACGAGAGTGTATGGCTCAAGGTTCGATTACATCACATAAGTGCGCTTCATTAAATTGTTAAATTTATGTTCACACAACAATCCGAGGGTAAATTTAAAAATTTGTGTTGGCGCTTGCCCAGCTGTCTCTTGCCTTCCGCGCTAGCTCGTTTGACGTGGGAGATTCTCCTGTGTCATACTCCCTTGCTTGAAAAATTGCATGGGCTCCTGTCGATGAGATCCTTCATGGTATGTCCATGCTTCTGTATCTCTACTTCAGTCTCCCGGCTGGCATCTTCAACTGGATGGCCCTTCCACTTGACCAAATACTCAAAGTATTCTTTCCTTCTAGTCTTCTTACCAATTCTTTTATCCAGTATGCGCTCCATCTGTGGATTTTATGCAATTGGCATTTTCTTTCTCCACTGAAACTCTGACTGTTCATTTCGTGCTCCTGCTTCCTCAGGATTATATGGGTACAAATATGATATATTGAATATCAGAGAAATTCCGATCCCATCGGGTAATTCAATCTCATAAGCATTTGCCCCAAATTTTCTCAAGACCTTGCAGGGTCCAATTTTCTTCATCTTTAATTTATTATATGTTCCTCTCGGGAACCTTTCCTTTCCCAAATGTGCCAAAATCAAGTCACCAAATTCGAATTGAATTTGTCTTCTATGGTGATCGCCTTTGCGCTTATACTCCTGTCTTAAATTATGCAACTGCTCCTTTACTCGGTTGTGAAGTTCCTTCATTGCCTCTGCGAATTCTTCTGCACTAGCGCTCCTAGTTGCAGTTTATTCTGAATCCCTCAATTCAGAAACTCCTCTCGGTTGCATGCCATAAACAACTTGAAATGGACTTTTCCCTATCCTTCTATTCACTAAGTCGTTATATGCAAACTTTGCCTGCAGTAATATATTGTCCCAACTGCTGTGGTGTTCTGTCACCAAGCTTCTCAACAAATATCCTAGACTTATGTTTACCACTTCTGTCTGTCCATCTGTCTGAGGATGATAAGATGAACTAAATAACAGGTTAGTTCCCAGATTCTTCCATAAGGTCCTCCAGAAATTCCCTATGAACTTCCTATCTCTGTCCGAAACTATGCTCCTTGGCAAGCCGTGAAGTTGAATGACTTCTTTGAAAAATAGGTTCGCGATGTGAGTCGCGTCACTAGTTTTTTGACATGGAATGAAGTGTACCATATTAGAAAATCTATCCACCACCACAAAGATCGAATCAAATCCTCTTTGCATCCTTGGCAACCCCAATATGAAATCCATGTTAATTTCATCCCATGGCTTCTCAGGTATGTGTAATGGTTGATAAAAACCTGCATTCTTCTTCCTTCCCTTCGAATGCTGGAAAATTATGCATCTGTCTACAAATATCTTGACCTTTGCTTGCATTCCTGGCCAAAATTATGATTCATTCAATTTCACGAACGTCTTGTCGTCACCAAAATGCCCTGCCAATCCTCCACTGTGTTTCTCCTTCAGCAAGTTCTCCCTCATGGAGCATTTTGGAATACACAGTTGATTGCCTCTGAACACCAATCCTTCCTGGATCACGTATTCTATCCATGGGCTTCTGTCTCTGAGAACTATATTCTCAGCTGCTTCATATGCCTCTTGAAAATCTGGATCATCTTTGTACATGTCCCTGAGATCATTAAAACCCAACATTTTGACTTTGAACTCCTGCAACAGCAAACACTTCCTTCTCAAAGCATCAACAACTTTGTTAGCAGTACCTGAAATATGTTTAATTACAAAAGTGAAATTTTGCATGTATTCCACCCATTTGACATGTTTCTCATTCAACTTCTCCTATTGAGTCACAAACTGCAGTGCATGGTTGTCACTGTATAAGACAAACTCTTTCGGAATCAAATAATGCCTCCACTTCTTCAATGCCTGTATGATGGCATAAAACTCATTATCATATGTGGAATACTTCACCTTTGCTTCATTTAGCTTCTCGCTAAAGTACGCTATTGGCCTGTCTTCCCGACTTAAGACTATCCCAATTGCAAACCCGCTTGCATCGCATTTCACTTGAAATGTTTTTCGGAAATCCGACAACACCAAAATAGGTTGTTCTGTGATCTTCCTCTTCAACAAATTGAAACTCCTTTCGGCTTCTTCCATCCAGTGAAAAGATTTATGTCTTTTCTTCACTATATCCATCATCGTTGCGCTAATTCCACTAAAATTCCTGATGAAATTTCGATAGAATCTAGCCAATCCATGAAAAATTCTCACCTCAAATATGTTTCTCAGTGATGTCCAATTTTTTATCACTTCCACCTTATCTGGATCCATCCTCAACTCATTTGCAGAAATAAAAAATCCCAAGTAAATGATCTTTGTCTTCATGAATGAGGACTTCTTCATGTTTATCAACAACTTCTCCTACTGTAACCTCTGCATCACTGTAGCCAAATGCTTCAGATGCTCTGCTGTTGTTTTACTGAAAACCAGTATGTCATCCAAATACACAATGACAAATTTCCCGATGAACTCCTTCAGGACTTCGTTCATCAACCTCATGAAGGTACTTGGCGCATTTGTTAATCCAAATGGCATAACAAGCCATTCATACAACCCTTCATTGGTTTTGAATGTTGTTTTCCATTCATCACCTTCTCTCATGTGAATCTGATGATAACCGCTTTTCAAATCAATTTTTGAAAAGTATTTTTCTCCACTTAAACAATCCAACAAATCATCCATTCTTGGCAATGGGAATCTGTACCTGATAGTTATCTTATTAATCACCCTTGAATTAGTACACATCCTCCAGCCTTCGTCTTTCTTCGGACTGAGTACTGTCGGAAAAGCACATGGACTCAAGCTTTCTCTGACCAAACCTTTGTCCAACAAATCCTGGACTTGCCTTTTAACCTCTTCATTCTCCTATGGTGTCAATCTGTATGCAGCTTTGTTTGGTAAACTGGCTCCTGGTATGAGATCAATGTGATGACTCACACTCCTGATTGGTGGCAACGGATGAGGTAATTTGTCCACTACAATGTCATCAAACTCTTCCAATAGTTCCTGAACTTCTTATGGCAAATCATCCACTCTTGTGTTAGTCAGAACAATCTTTGGTTTTCTGACCACAATGAACTGTGGATCCTCCTTCTTCTTAACCTCGGTAATAATCTCCTTCCCACTCATGAGAAGTACTGTGTTTCTCACTTCTAGTTTCATCTCCTTATCCTTGATTGGAAGAAACACGTGTGTCCTCCCATTCTTCTCTAGGGTGTATGTATTCATTCGCCCATCATAAATCACATTTTTTTCATATTTCCATGGTCTACCCAGCAATAGATTGCAAACATCCATAGGAATGACATCACATAATATATTATCATTATATCCTCCTATCTTAAATTCAACTAAACATTGTTTGGTGACATTTACCTGATGTCCTTTTTGTAGCCACGAAACTTTATATGGACTTGGATGATCAGTTGTCTCCAGCTCCATATTTTCTACCATCTCGGTTGAAACGCGATTGTCCGTGCTACCACTGTCTACAATGACCTTGCATGCCCAATCCTTGGTCTTGCAAGTAGTCCTTTGGACCGAACTTTCCACCTCTTTCTCTGGCATCAAAAGGACTTTTCGCATCATCAACAATCTTCCACCTTCAGTGTCTTCTGCCTCAACATCTCACCTTTGTGCCTCGACGATGTGAGTTTCTCCAGTTTCTTTCTTTTTCTCTGGACACTCGAATGACTTGTGCCCATTCTTTCCACATGTGAAGCATGTTATTACTCCACCTCTTCCCCTTCCTCTACCTCTAGTACAAGGAAAAGTGTTGTTGTCGGCATAATCTCCTCTCTGCTCATTATGCTATCCTCTCTACTCAGCATATTTCCCTCGCTGTGAGCTTCCACCTCTCTTTGTCCGTGTCTGAGGTTTCTTCTAGTCATCCCTGGGCTTCTGGGTTCTTTCCTGGGAAACTGATTTTCCTCTGGGCTGACTTCTACCTCTGCCCCTCTGACTCTACTTTCAGCTCATCTTCTCTGCAGCTTTCAGATCCATCTGATAAGAATCTTCCACCATTCAGATGGTCACCATATGCATTTCATCCTGAATCTCATATCTCAGGCCATTCATATACTTGGCCACTTTTTCATCATTGCTTTCACGATGACCTGCCCTTATATTCAACCTGTAAAACTCTTCAGTATATTCCTTCACTGACATCAACTTCTGTCTCAGGTTCTGCATCCTCCTAAAAAGACAAATTTGATAGTCCATGGGAATGAATTTTGCCTTCATCTTTGCAATCATCCTGTCCCAGCTCTTAATTTTCTGCTTGCCTTGGCAATGCTTATCCGCTTGTAGTTCATCCCACCACAAGGTTGCATGTCCTTTTAATCTTGTGACGGCATGCTTGACCTTATTCTCCTCTTCGATATCTTCATAGTCAAAGTAGGTGTCTAGAGCTCTAATCCAGTCTAGAAGCTCTTCTATATCCATATTTCCCTCATAAACTGGAATGTCCATCTTCGCCTTTGCACCCATTCTTGCAACAGCTTTAAGTAAGCACTCATTTGTTGCATATTTTTCTGTGACTTATTCTTCTCCATGTCCAGCATCATCTTCATTTTTGGACTTAATGATATCTCCTACATCAATTGTGCGACTTTTTCTTATCTCCATGTCCACAAGTCTAGCGCGTATATTATGCAGATCTCTCTCTACTTCTGTATTGTGCACCTCTCTACCCCTTCCTCTGGGCGTTTCCCTTTCCTCCTCTGGATCGGGTGATTGTCTATCTCTTCTCCTCGACGTCATGGTGAATCTTCCTTTTCTCTGCTACAGAAAACAAATAATCTTTTCTAAGCTCTGATACCACTTGATGCAGAATGCACTCACAAGCACGTCCTCTCACAGGATCCTCCCCTTACCACGACTCGAAGAACTCTAATGTATTTCTATTTCCCTATTAGGAAGTCTGCACCCAAAGAACTCTTCGCGTGATCCCCTCTCTTTACTTATCGGGGAATCGGACTTTGCGACTTCGCGAGACCAGTGATCGAGCGTAGGACTCTCGGATCCCCGAATCCCAATTCAAGTCAACGCTGATCTTTTCCTTTACCCTGTCAGAACTTCTCTTATTGCGAGTTTGACACTCGCAGTGTCGAGAAACTCGTTTCTCCGACTCTCGAGTCCCGATACATAGAAACTCCGATGCGCTCACGAGTTGACTTTTCAACAGTCCCTTTACTCCATTGAGATTTCAGAGTTCACAAGATCGTGAATCCTAATGCCTATATTTCGGGCCTTCTCCTTCCTCGAATTTCTGAAAGGATGTGGCACCTGTCCACCTACCGATGCATGTGGCCCCACACTGTTCCTTTGGCCTGTCGAGATATCACATTTCGCAATTCCAAATTGCAAGAGTATCCTGTCCTCAAGACCTCTGATACATCGAACCCTGGCTTCGTTAGATCTTTCGACACGCGTCCCAAAATGATGGATGGTTCAGATCAAACCTTGGACTTCGCTAAACGCAAAGTCAAACCATTCACATATATGAGCCTCGATGACTAAATCCCTGGTTGAGTGATCACATGACATGTGTCCTTCTTGATATCCACGGCTAAGATCCCCTCGTTGTTTCGAAACTCAAAAGGTCTCGGGATCTTGACTTCTAAACCTCCGATATACCGATGACTCCTTGTTCCTGCCACCTGTCCCTACAGATGGACACCTCTGAGCTCGTCGGGATTTCCATGATGGATTTGCTGATCTCTGGTCCATGGGATTCCCAATTTCCCGAACCCCGACGCCTTAATATCCTGATGCTTCTCGGGGGTTCCACTCTGCTCACAAGGATTTAAACCCTGCGCAACTCCTGTCAAACAGACGGTTGACAGGTAACTATTTGATGATCCAATGGCTCACGATCCTTAGAGCTTGATCTCCATATGTAGCTGTAACCTCCCCCCTTCTTTACCAGATCAGACGGCTAGCGGGATTTCGCAAATCCTCTCCACAAGATCCTGACCGTCTATCTTCTCCTCCTCGATACATTCACGAAGTGAACCAAGGACTCCTTCCTAGACTTAATCACCTGTGACACAAAACTTCGTCACCTTGAGTCATCAATATGCACCAACTCCTTATGCTACCTTCAATAGCTTCAAAGGATTTATCACTCCTGAGCTTTCTCATGACTCTGAGTCTTAAATAATATTTTTGCACACACTCCTTGCGACAACCTTCAGATACTTTCAAATATCTGAGAACCTTCGACTCTGTGCACACCTGCAGTAGCAGTCTTTCGATATTTTGCTCAGGTTCGCAACCCTGAGGCTTTACTCGGCCCTCGCACTCCTTGCACGGCTCCTATGCCCAAATGTACTCTGGGTGAATGAGAATAAGAGTTAAACTACTTGAGCCCTTCGTCAACGTACTCCTTGCGGACACTTCGACTGCACTCCTTGCAGGAATTCTTGCTCAGATAGAGAAACCATTGAAACTCATCCACTCTTCCTTTCAGACTTCACTTAGAACATGAAAATATATACATAGCATATCAAAGAAATATGTATAACATGCAGCAAACATTCATGAGCATAACATCAATACACAGAGAACAACACAAACCATGAATTTGAATCAAAGCTTTCTATTAATCTAAATGTCTGTACATGGGTGTTTTTACACAGTTCTCTGCTTGCTCTTCTTCCTCTGCAGTCATGCTAATGTTACAATACACAATGAGGGTTTCTATATCTCATTTCCCTCTTGCGCTCTCAAATAGTCTAATCTAGAATTAATTTCTATCTATTTGCATTAACTATCTTAAATTCTTTCTACCTACTAAGGACAAGAGTGTATGGCTCAAGGTCGAATTACATCACACAAGTGTGCTTCATTAAATTTTTACATTTATGTTCGCGCAACAATCCCAAGGTAAATTTCAAAACTTGTGTTGGCACTTGCCCAACTGTCTCTTGCCTTACGCGCTGGCTCGCTTGATGTGGGAGATGCTCTTGCATCAAGCTGTAGAATTACATGCTTAATGAATCCTTTGATTGTAATTTTTATGTATGAATCCTTTGATGGCATGGAAATTGAATGCAAGGCAAGACATGGAAAGTGAAGGCATAGCATGGAAATACATGGTATGGAAATACAAAACATGGAAAGTGAAGGAAAGGCAAGGCATGGAAAGGCATGGCATGGAAAGGATTGGCATGGTATGGAAAGGCATGGAGTGGAAAAGTCAAGGCATGGTAAGTGAATGCAAGGCAAGGCATGGAATAACATCGCAATTGAAGGTAAGGCAATGAATGGCAAGGCATTGCATGGAAAGGAATTACAAGGTATGGAAAGGCATGGCATGGAAAATGAAAGGAATGGGAATTGAATGCAAGGCAAGGCATGGAATGGCATGGCATGGGAAAGCATGGGACGACAAGGCATGGTATGGAAAGATAAGATATGTCAAGTGAAGGAAATTCAAGGCATGGAATGTCAAGGAATACCATACCATATCAATTCCAATTCATACCATACCATACCATACCATACCATGCTAATGCATACTATATTGTACCATACCAATGCCAATGCCAATGCATACTATATTGTACCATACCAATGCCAATGCCAATGCATACCATACCATACCATTCCCAATGCATACCATATAATAACATGCCATACCATACCATTTCTATACCATACCATACCATAACATTGCCAGTGCATATCATATAATGTCAAGGAAATTCATACCATTTACATTGCCAATGCATACCATACCACACCATTACCAATGCATACCATACAAAGCAATGACAATGCATACCATACCAAAACAAGGAAATGGAAATGCATACCATACTACCACTAAGAAAACTACCAATGGTATGCATAGGCATTGGTATCATCTTTGCATACCATTGCATGGTATTGCAATGGTATGAAAAGGAAATACCAATGCCTATGCATACCATTGGTATGCATAGGCAATAGTATTCTTGTTGCATACCATTGGATACCAATGGTATGCATACCATTGCAATAACATGGTGTGCATACAATTGGTATGCATACCATTGCAATACCATGATATGCATACAACCATTACAATACCATGGTATGCATACACTACTACATATGACCAAATTTTCCATGATTTTTCGTTGCTATTGCCACACATATTCATTGCACTTTCCACGAAAGAAAAGACTATTTTTTTGTGGGAATTTTTTCATCACTATATCAGTGAACCAGGTATTAGTGGAAACAACAACAATGTAAGGCCTCTACATGTCATCATATCGAATATAGGTTTACCTTAAAAAGATTGGCAATAGCGACGAAACATCATCGTAATAGGGATGAAAAACCGTAACAAAGTAAAAACCTCACCAACATCTTACAATGAAGATGCCATATGTGTGATGAAAAAGTGTGGAAAGTTGCAAATAAGAATCATGTCAATAGCGACGGAAACTCTTGGCAGAGTAAAAACTCACCAACTGCTTACGACGCAAATGCCATATATGTAACGCAAAAGCGTGGAAAGGTGTGAAGAAATTTCATCGTTATTGCCACGAAAATCCTTGGTAGAGTAAAAATGTTTCTGACAAACTTTCATCGATATTTCCACGCCTCCTGTAGAATTAAAAAATATATATACATGAGAATCTACATGAATAGTTGGAAATAGGTGTAGAGAAGAAAATTTGTATAGTTGATAAGATAGTCCCTTACACTACTATACTCGAGAGATAGCTATTGGATAACCATTGTAGCCACCCTATGATATGTTTCTATAAACCTCACTTACTTTATAATGATGATTCTTGGCAAATTTTCCAGGATGATAGGGACATTTGTTGTTTTTTGCTTATTGAGAGCAAGTTGATACTCTAATGTCATTCTCATAGACAAAAACAAGTTTCCCAAGGGCTTACTACCTCTAGATAATTCATTTTCCCTAAGTGATGTTGGTAGTAAGAACACATCCTCTCAAGAGGCTTCAAAGAGAAAGGTATCATACACTATCCTTATGAATATTGGTGCAAATGATGACCCTAAATTTTTTTCTATAAGCGTTAATTGTTTTGAGTTAGAAAAGAAAAATAATATTACTTTATTCCTTGAATTCAAGGATGTCTTTGTCTATTCATATGATGACCTTTTTGGTTTTGACCTGAGAATTATCCATCATGCTATTACTATAAAATACAACACTATTACTATTTGGCAAAGACAACAACTAGTTACTCAATGCCAATATCATAATTGGTTCTATATCCAGTCCCACCACTGACATCCACAAATACTGTTGATTGAGTTGAACTTGTAGATAGAGAGGAATATGCTTCTTCAAAAGAATAGATGACAGTATAATCAATAGGGGTGGTTTAATACAATGATTCAAAAGAAATTAACTGGGTAAATACAACACCATTAGCAAGAGAGGATACATAGGTATTTGATGCATAGGATTCTTCTTTAGTAGAAGATAAAAATAAAAGGGAAAAAGGAAGCAATAGGAAAATTAAACCAAAAGAAGCAAAGGTGGAAGTAAAAGAAGGAGTGTTAATTATTGACTTATGTGTCAAGTACTGTGAATGGGTTTCTAACTTGGTCCTAATTCACAAAATGAATGGGTACATTTGACTATGTGTAGACTTTCACACCCTTAACAAGGAAATATTGAAGGATAACCTTATGCTCCTTAACATGGAACTAATCATGCAACAATTTGTAGGATCCAAAATGATGTCTCTTCTTGATGGATTCTTAGGCTGTGATCAAATTCACCTCAAGTGAGAAGATAATTATAAAACCACCTTCACTACTCAGTGGGGCACCTTCAATTATGAATACATTCCCTTTGGTCTAATCAATGAAGGTGCAATTTTTTAGAGATATACGCACATAACATTCGATGACTTAATTGGTATGATTATTTAGGTTTACATAGATGACCATACTTTTCATTCCAAGCTATTAGGAGATACTTTTAATCACTCGAAGAAAGTATTTCCATGTTGTATAAAGTACGACATGTCCTTGAATCTAGCTAAGTCTATATTTGGTGTCTCATGGGGGAAATTACTTGGCCAAATTTTTAAATATTCTAGCATTAGTATTGACCTAGAAAGGGTTTGTGTGATTCAAAACCTTCCTCCACCTGCCACAAAAAAGGACATGCAGTCCTTTATGGGAAAAATTTTTTTTGTTAGAAGTTGTATACATGAGTTTTCAAGATGGTCAAGCCTATTCATAATCTGCATAAAAAGGAACTAGAATTTTCTTGGTCTCATGACAATGAGATAGGTTTGGTGGATATCAAAAAGGCCATTTTTGCACCTATTCTTGCTCAACTTGATTTTCTAACAGATTTTGTCATATACAATACTATAGATAAATCTAGCTTAGTTATCCTGTTACAAAAGGATGACTTGGGTTCAAAACAATCAATTGACTTCATGATCTTAAGCCTTTCTAACATTGAGTTGAAGTATACCTTTATTGAAAATAATTCTTTCTCTTTGGTCAAGGTTGTTGAAAAATTTCGCCACTTCATTCTTGGAAAACATACCAAGGTAAAGGTTCCTCTACCTACCATTAAATTTATATTGTCCCAAAATTTCCTTTTAGGAAAGCTTGCCCATTAGTTAACTAAGATACAAGATCATGATTTTTAGATATTTACTTCTCACACTATTAAAGGGTGATATTTATCTCTCCACCTGGCTTAGCATGGCGATCCTAATGAAGATTCCAATAGTGATGATGACTCTTTATCTGCTTGATTTGTTGTTGATTGTGAGAATGTATATGTCACTGATCATCCTTAGTATCATGATATTGTCTGCTACTTACATAATAAACACTGTCTTCCCAACATTGAAAGTCACAAAAGGAGATTGAGATTAAAATCCTCAAATTATGTCATATTGTGTATTTTACTATTCCGTAGGTTTATAGATGACGTACTTTTGTATTGTGTATACAAATAGATATCTTAAATCATGTTGATATTTCTTCACTATATGGTTTTTCAAGCCTTTCACATTGGTGGCCATTTTTTTTCCAAGGATATTGTAGACAAAATCATCTAGATTGGTCAATAGTGGCCCTTTCTTTTCAAATATAGTTACTAGTTCATGCAATCTTGCAAGATATGCTAGAATACGATGGGAAGAGAGTAAATTTATTCCATGCCCTTAAATCTTGTTCTTCTTTATTTCCTTTTTCTATGGGGTATACACTTCATTGGCCCAATTATCCCAACATCTTCTATTGGCCATGGGTTTATCCTCATAGCCACTGATTGCTTTACCAAGGGTGTGAACTTGTTCCACTAAAAAATTATAAGGTTGAATAGGTAATTTCCTTCCTAGAAGTCAATATTTTCTCACAATTTATCCTTCCATTGGAAATTATTTATGATAATTTAATTGCTTTCATTTATGGGAAGTTGAATAAGTTTTTTAGCAAGTTTGGGGTTAATCATTGAACCTCATCTAGTTTGTATTCCCGGGGAAATGGCCAAGTAGAATCCATGAAAAAAACATTGATTAAAATCTTAAAGAAGGACACGGGAAAGAGAAACCCTACCAATGAAACATTCAACTCTTGTATGCTCTATAGGTTTCCTACACCACAATGAAAATCAATACTAGGGAAACTCCTTTCTAGGTGTTGTATGGTTAAGAGGCTATTATGCATGTAGAACCTTAACTAGCCTCCTTTCCTCTTTCTTTTCAATTCGAAGAATTAAACTCCTTTGAACTCTCCCAAATATTCCACAACAAAGAGAACATGCTCTTACCAACATGAAACATAACAATAAATCATGAACAATTTATTTGATAAGAAATCTAAATTTGTAGTTTTTGATGTGGGGCATAAGGCTTTACTATGGGATTTTTCTCATTCTTGTAAGGGTAAACACACAAGGTTTCAAAAAAATTTGATGGGAGCTTAAATAGTTGCATATTTCATTGGAACTAATGTGTATCTGTGTATGGATGAACATGTTCAACTCTGTTCATTTACTACCAATGGGTCTCATTTGAAACTCTATGTCGATATAGACCTAGATGTATTGAATCATTAAATAAAAAATAAAAAAATAAAACAATAAATCGCTAGTTTATGTTTTGTTTTTTTTATTTCTTTTTGTTGCTTTAGTTTATTGTTCATTTTCTTTTTCATATAGTCGAGTCTTCTCACTGTCCTTTGAATTCCTTGTTTCTTTATGCTTACCTTTTTTAGTTTTTTTTTTATATATATTTTATTTCTATTGATTTATGGTATTGGTTGGTACTCTAGGTTCTATATATTTTGACTTCATGGGAATTGATAGTCAATAGCTCTTGAATTGATTCAGTTATTTCGTTTCTAATAGTGTTTGTTGGTATTGAAACTAACACTACAATATATAGAAGCCAATCTACCTAATAATTATTTTGACATATTACACTAAAATGGAATTTTTTATATGAAGATTGTGAAGTCAACCCCTTCATTCCCTTGACCTCTTCCATTATCCATCCCAATGATAGTATATTTATCACACATATGCATGGATGATAATAATTTTTCCTATGTTTTCCTACCTCAATTACAATGAAGACATGCCGTGAGTTTCTCATTTTCACCAATTCTCTAGATAATTCAGTTGTCATTCCCTTTGTTACCTAAGTCACTAGTAACTAATATTCTAAGTTCTAGCTCAACTTTGGGTTGGATGTTAACATCCAACTGAAGTAATCATGGGAGCTCATGGGATGACCAAATTGGGTTCACTTGTCGATCTAGTGGTAGTTGGTGAACCAATCACACATTTTACCCATTGTCAAATTGGCATAGATGGAATTTATCTCGATTGTGTGAATATTTATGCTTACTTTGAGTTCATTGACATAGTAAATGACAAATATCCATACCTAGTATTGTAATGGATTGATTAGAAATTTGATAATGATTTCATTTGATAATAAGGGTTATTGGATGGTATATCCATTGGATCTAATGTAGGGAAATACATTTTTTAAACAGATAGAAGAAGTATTGGATGAATGTGTTTTTCGATAATCTCACCATAGGATAGTGGGATGACTACATTAATCCAACTGCTAGTGGAAAGTTGAGTTGGAGAATAGTATTCCCCTATGTCATTTATTCCAAAGTGTCCATTAATTTTGGCCCCCCTATGGAGTATGAGAATTAATTGACACACATATGCACACTACCAAATTCCATTAAGTGGATTCATGTAGAGATTAAAGATCCACTAGTGTTTAATGGCACAACTAATGCCACAAAGTGTATGGAACAAATAACTTAACACATAATGTTTGAATAGAGGGTATAAACATTGGATATCACTTTAGTATATATCCGTGAATGATTGTGGGAATTTCATTATGAACTTTGGACTCACCAGAAGATATAGTAGGACTAGGAACCTACTAGACATAAGATTTGTGTTGACCCATGTTCCCATCCATCAATCTTGTTAAGGACAAGATATTGATATGATCTGAAAGTCTTTGAAAGTCCAAGTCATAGGGACTATGAGGGGATATATATATATATATATATAAGAGTAGTGTAACTTAGTGGAATGTATAGGGATAAAACGACTTGAACCTTAGACCTTCTCGGTAGAACAAATCAAATTTATTATTATCAAAATAGTTTGAATTGTTCCAAGAACCCAACATGCATTTTATCACATTGGGATATTTCATTAAAGGATATTGTTTGTTAATGAACTATTAAATTCATTTCATCTCCTAGGAACATGAATATAAGTAATAAATGAAAAATGACACTAAAGGAGTCTCACCTGCAAAAGCTTCCATAGAAGAGTAGGATCATAAACATAAATCAATCTTTTCCAAATAGTCCCTACAATTCAATGGTACTTATTATATAGTGGATCATGTGGATAATTTTGAAACTCACTAATATACATAGGGAGTTTTTATTTAGTAGTGGGTGCATAAATGTGTTCCCACCTTAGAGTCATTGCTGAAGAATTGGTACCTATAGAAGAAAAATACAATCATAGATCACCTGCTGACCATAACTACAATTTAAGTTCTATGACACTTTTCAACTTTGTGAGGAAGATATGTTTATTAGTGGGGATATAAAACACATTCAATGTTTCCCACTAATGGGACTACCATAATGTTTGACCATAGACTATGTAGAGGATGATGTCACAAAAGAATTTCATTTCCTTGAGCTATATTTTCAATTATTGGCAATGTATATCTTGCTAAAGGGTCACATGGATAAACTAATATTGGTGATGGAAAGATGTTGATTGATCTAGTTGTACCTAAATATTAATAATTTCGTTTTCTACACCCCATTCAACATCCTCTTGGATCATATTATCTACAAGGAAGGATGTTTAGTTAAACTAATCAAAATCATAGTAATTTTAGAATAAGTATGCACTAGAGAATGTCCCTATGTTATGGTCATGTAGGGTATTACAATGTATTTATCATGGGGCATGATCAACTAATAATGTAGAAGTAGGAACTGATATGAAAAGGTGTCCCATTTGTATAGATTGTAGAATGTGAAAAGGGGTTTCCCAAGTTAAAACGGTGGATGGTTATGGATCCAATTCTTGTTTTTCCTAATTGGTCAAAAAATTTCCATGTCCATGTAGATTCCACTACCATTGCATTGGGAACATGTTAAAATGGTGGATGGTTATGGCTCCAATTCTTGTGGATGGAGACATTCGATAAAATTGGAATGATACAGAGAAGATTAACAGGGCCCTGCGCAAGGATGACATTCACAAATCGAGAAATGGTCCAAATTTTTTCTATGTAACTAACCCATCGTTACGACTACAAGCGAAGCAGGCAATGCAAAAATGATTTTTTTGTTTTTAGGAGGAAGGTAATGATGAAAACATTTGAACAACTCAACTGATGATGAACACCAAGCAAATAGCAAGTGACATACCACAATGACTTAGCCTACTATCACATCAGGTAACTTGACGAACATGCCATAAACAAGAACGGATAAAACGACTACCCGCCTGACACCAACAAGGCGACCAAAAGCTTGATACCTCTACGACACACACTACCAAACCAAATGAGGTATTTCAACTGATACCAATCAACCCTAACAATGAGAAATTCCCGCCTCGGGAAGCACTGAATCATGCTCGGTTATTGTTCTCCTCACATCCATTGGGCGCGCAATGATCCCCTCATCAGGAATCAGGCCGCCACGAGGTGGTATGCATGACGTAACCCTTGCGCAACAAAACACAACTAGGCCTATAACCCAAGAAAGAAAAATTATCGCGCTAAGAGACCAAATAAATTGAAAGGAAGACTAAACCCACACTCCCAACCACATGTGGACGAGACGCAAGACGACACGGCAAAAAAAAACTTGCGCAACTGACCGAGGGATTCTTGAATCCTACTAGGCAACCCGAGTGTTGAAACGAATGAGTCCAATGACTCTTTAGTTTGATATAAGGCACAAGGTGCATGGTAGCCAGATACTGTTACATTGTTAACCGGTTAGCTAGAGCTACTAACTCCTTGGCCATTAATCTCATGCAAGATTGTAACTGATACGCCAGTATCCAATATGTCTAACAATCCTATTAATCCAACATTATAACTTTTTCTAATAAAAGTGAATCCAATTAAATAAAATTTAAACTTATACATTAATTAACAATAAAGGGGAATTATTAATTTCTGAGACAAACTACTTTTATTTTCTTCAAGGCACAAATTCCTAGAAGGTAAAAAGGTTAAGGTGTCTAAGTAAATGTGAAAGGGGATTAAGGGGTTCTACTAGAATAAGGTTAAGTGAAGTTGGTTCTTAAACAGAAAACAAAAATAATCATTGCTAACATTTAAACATGTTGCTACCTAACATAAAGGTGATTTCGTCAATATGGAAGGAGCTTGCTACCGATTCCTTCACAACAATCATCCAATTATCACCAAAGGCTGTGTAAAATAGCTGCTGGTAGTTTTCAAGGGGGACTTTTACTAAAAAAAACAATACTACTTATCATAAAAATTGTAAAAGAGTTGACAATCAAATAAACATTTGCTATCACCCAAAATCTGTGTGCATTCCCTACCAACAATAATAACATAAAAGTGAAAGCGCACCCAAGTAATTCGCTGGCAGGGATAGGCCAAATTAACATAGCTGGAAACATGACTGTTACTGACCAAGCCACTGGAATATCTCTGTCGCAAAACTAGCATTGTAATAAATATAGCCACGATCTCACAGTCACTACGCGGTCGATATACAATCATAATGTGACTGCAATCACTATCAACAATAAAGATTCCACTGCAAACGCACAACACAAGAATGGGTGGTGATAATGTTTCTAATTCAGTCTCATCGCACTTCAAATTTTGTGTGAGAAGAGGATCAAAATGCAGTCTCTCTATACACCCATTTGTTGTGTAGATAAGAGACTCTACGCAGGTTTAGATCCATGAAATATAACGCTTGTTGATAATACAGTAAAGAAAAATTTGCAAGAGTAGAAAATGCTTCAGTAAATACAGTACCGAGATTAAGGAAGGTCGTGGCTACTTAACAGGTTGAAGTCGCTGTTGTTAAGGACCAAGCTGGGTTGCCGGTTACTAAAAATTGAGTCCAAATAACTTGTAAAAAGAAACACAGATCTATTGCTGAGTGCTGTAGCTAAATTTGGTAATGAAGATCCGTAGTCCAAATAGTTAGAAAAACACAAATCTACAAAATTTAATGGAGGAGCAACCGATGTTAACTCAAGCAATTTGCTCCGATAAATCGTTGGGTTTAAGCATTCAAATAATTCACAGAGGTTATAAAAAGCAATTTATTAAATCCACTGAGTTTTCCTTTTTAAAAATAAAAGCTGAGTGTTAACATAATCTAAATCACTGCAAGAAAATGAGTGAATTCGTCGACAAGTAAATGGCTAACCCTTTGCCAAAAGATGGGTAATTTTTTTTTCGGATTGTTCAATTACAGTCACGAGTAGTAGAGAAAAAAAAAACCATTACAGTCAACAATGGGTAACACACACAAAAAGCATTTCACACAATAATAACATTCCAACACAGTCACAAGGTTTTAAAGATACACTGTCCTCAAGTGGGCTCACTGATATTTTTCCCTTCTAGAGATGGAAATTGTCATGAAACTCCTTGAGAATAAAATACCCTCTGAGAGCGTAGAGGTGATACAAAAATGCAGAAGGTATTGAGCTGATCGCAGCGGAACTAAACCCGAACAAAGGAAACATCACAAGAAGGTGCAAGTCAAATATCCATCAACATAAAACGCAGAGATAGATGTATCTGTCAATGCGCCATAACGCTGAGTTAAGTTGTTCATCTAGGAATAGACGTAGAGTAAATTCTTCCATGCATGCATAAAAACAGAGTCAATAATGTAAAAACGTAGGAATGTCCAACGAGATAAAAGGTGAAGTAAAACGAGATAATAATAGATACAAACATGCCAAGTTCATGGAAAAAAAAAACCTTGCCAACAATCAATTTATACAGGGTTAATGAACGCATCAGGTCATAAGACAACAATCGACCAAGGACAACAACAGAGGTTGATGGCAGAAGGTTCACCTTCTCTTCACCATCCTCACACAGAAAAGCAGGGCGTTGAGATCCATAGGTCTTTTAATGCTAAGGTGATGACCGTAGATTAGGCTCTTGGTCGACTGCTCAGGCGAGGAATGGTGAGCTAAGGATGAAGGTTAAAAATATCAAGGTCACAATCAACACCCAGGGTGGTCACGACATGCGGGAATACGAAGGTCACATAAATCAATCAACTAATCATTCAACCAAGCTATAAAATTTTAGTCGAGAACTAGACAATCAGTTTACCTACCCAATACACAATGCAGATCTAAATCATAAATCCTACAACATTCTATCATTCAACAAAGAAGCATACCATTTCCTTTTCACCTGCTCCGAGTGTCGTCTGTGCGCTCTGTGCAACTCTTGCTCGTCGACCGTCGAGACTGTACTAGTACCTCCCTGCCAATTGCTAGGGGTACTCTGCTTCCCCCTTAGCCCCCTGAGCCACAAAGGGGAGACACACTATCCAGTTGATACATCTAGCTCCCAGCTCACCTCACAAGGCTGAGCTACCACTCCTATCCGAGCTGGAAAATCCCAGCTCCTCACAAGTAAATCAGTCAAGTCACTAATCTGACAGTGTAACGTTACGCTAACTACCAATCCCCTTATTCAATCTCCTCTCTCTCTTTTATAGACTTTTAGAACTTCCAAACTTTCCCTAAATCTCATTTAATTTAAGTTTTAATAAAAAATTCTAATAATTCTCCTTCGTACAAGTGTCATCCATCCCCCACTTTCCTCCAATAATTAGTTTCTTTAAATTAATAATTTTCTCATTTCCCTCACCCACCTAGAGTTGCTCCTAAATTTACTCCTAGGTGTTCCTAGATTCCTTTACAGGTTTAAATACTTTCCCTAAAATGAAGTTTCTAATTTAGTTCAATTTAGAAGGTTCTTAATTGCAGATTCTTTACTTTGTTGACCACACTTTTTACCATAAGTTCCCCTCTTTCCCTTATTATGTTTCCTCCATTCCTTAGTTTCCTATTTTTTATTATTCCCTTCTTTCCCCTTTTTATTATAGCCAAAATGGTAGTTGCACTATTTACTATTTTCCTTTTATTATTAATTTAATATCTTTTTACACTTTCACAAGTTAAATAATTTATTTCTTCTTTACCTTTGATATCCACAGATTTTAATTAAGTTCTTACTCTCTTCATTTTACCCCAAAAATTATGAAGTCCACAACTATTACTTAAGTGGTTTTTAGTTTAAAATTTATTATTTTATTTTTATAAGGTATTTTTCTTAAGGGTAGAGAAAATTTTACCCCTAGCGAAGTTCTAGACTTACGACTTAGATTCTGAAGTAGGCAACATTTTAATTAGGGAAGTTGTTTTAAAATTTCTTAATGAGATATTAGTCTTAGGTTGATGTCGACGCACGCTCCCTCCACAACCCGTAGGTCGGAAGGTCCCCATCAACACAGGATCTTTCCTTTCCCACTAGCCCGAAGAACTCTAAACGACTCTTCTATTTTCCTATCGGGAAATCTGCACCCACAATAAACTCTCACTATATCCCCTCTTTACACTTGGGAGATCGGACTTTTCAACTTCCCGAATCCAGTGGTCGAGCATTGGACTCTTGAATCCCGAATCCTGATACAGTCAACAATGACCCTTTCTTTTTTCCTTTCGGGATTTTCCCTATCGCGATTTCCGCGATCGCGGTGTCGAACACCTCATCTCACCGAATTTCGAATCCTGATTTGCCGAAACTCCAACGTGCTCGCAAGATCTGACCTTCAACGTCACTTCACTTTCATCGACACTTCAGAGTTCTCAACATTGCGAATCCTAATGCAATGAGTTCGGGACTTCGCCCCACAAAACTCTGAAATGGAATTCCACCTGTACACTTGCCGACTCCGTTGTGGCCTGACACAAATCCTCTTGGCTTTCATGATATCATGTTTCGTGATATCGCAATTCTCGTTGCAATGTTTACGGGACTTCCACCCATGAAACCCCGATATAGAATTCCACGTGTAAATCCAACGACCCTTGTTTCTTGGATCTACGGCCCTACCCCTCCTAAGCTTTGAACCTTCTGAAATACTCACGGTAACTCGTTTGCTCCTCCGTGAGATCTGATGGCTCACGGGATTTCACGAATTCTCCTCAGAGAATTTCGACAGTCCGTCTCTTTCCTCTGAGAATATCTGTACAACTAACCAAAGTGTTTCTCTCTGCAAAACTTGTCCTCCTGCGGCACAAACTTACGACGCCTTCTTACAAAATTTCAAGGTACAACCTCTGTGCAACCCTTTTAGCGATTATAAGGATTTATCCTTCTTGAGCTTCCTTATAAATCCGAGTCTTAGAAAATACTCTTGCACGCACTCCTTGCGGAAACCTTCAGACACTTCCAAGTGTTGAATTTCCTTCGACCCTGCGCACACCTGCAATAGCATTCTCTCAACACTTCACTCAGGTCCATAACCCTGAGACTTTGCTCATCCTACACACTCCTTTCACGGCTCATGTGCCCAAATACACTTCTACGTGAATGAGAACAAAATATAAACTACCTGAGTCCTTTGTTAACACACTCCTTGCGGACACTTCAACTGCACTCCTTGTACGAACTCGTGCTCAGATAGAGAAACAATTGAAACTCATTCCCTTACTATTTCCTCTTAGATTTCAGACATTCAACAAGAAATCATTCATACATAGCATAAAATAAAATGTATAACAGGAACCAAACATTCATGAGCATATCATTCAACATCAATACACAGAGAACAAACACGAAACCATGAAATTGAATCAAACTCTTTCTATTAATCCAAATATTTGTACATGGGTGTTCTTACACAGTTCTCTTCATGTTCTTTCTCTTCCCAACAATGCTACTTCATAATGTTACAATACATATGGAGGGTGTCTATATCTTGTTTCCCTCTGGTGCTCTAAAACTGTCTAATCTACACATTCAATTCTACCTACTTGCATTAACTACTATAAATGCCTTCTACCTACTAAGGATGAGATAAAATTGCTCAAGGTCCGTTTACATTATACAAGTCTGCTTCATCTTAATGGCTTAATTTAAGATCGTGCATCAACTCCAAGATAAATTTAAAATTTGCGCTAGGCTTGTCCAGTTGTCTTTTGCTGCCGCGCTGGCTCGCTTGAGATTCTCCTGCATCATACTCCCTGGCTTGAAAATTTTCATGGGCTCCTATCCATGAGATCATGCACGGCCTGTCCATGCTTCTGGATCTCTGCTTCATTCTCCCAGCTAGCATCTTCAACTGGATGGTTCTTCCATTTGTCGAGATACTCAAAGTATTGCTTTTGCCTGGTCTTTTTACTGACCCTCTTGTCCAGTATGCACTCCATCTGTGGATTATCTGCAACTGGCATCTACTTTCTCCACTGAATCACTGGCTGTTTATTTTCTGTTCTTGATTCCTTAGCTTTATATGGGTACAAATCCGATATATTGAATATCAGAGAAATTCCAATCCCATTGGGTAATTCAATCTCGTAAGCATTTACCCCAAATTTCTTCAAGACCTTACATGGTCCAATTTTCTTCATCTTCAGCTTATTATATGTTCCTCTTGGGAACCTTTCCTTCCTCAAATGTGCCAGAACCAAGTCACCAAGCTCAAAATGAAGTTGTCTCTTGTGTTGGTCGGCTCTGCGCTTATATTCCTGGCTTGAATTCTGCAATCGCTCCTTCACCTAACTGTGAAGTTCTTTCATCGCCTCTGTGAATTCTTCTGCACTAGCACTCCTAGTTGCAATTTGTTCTGAATCCCTTAGTTCAGAAATTCCTCTCGGTTGCATGCCATAAACAATATGAAATGGACTCTGCCATGTGCTTCTGTTAACTAAGTCGTTATAAGGAAATTCTGCCTGTGGTAATATGTTGTCCCACTGGTTGTGGTGCTATGTCACCAAGCTTCTCAGCAAGTCTCCCAGACTTCTGTTTACCACTTCCATTTGTCCATCCCTCTGAGGATGATAAGCTGAACTAAAAGACAAGTTAGTTCCCAGCTTCTTCCATAAGGTCCTCCAAAAGTGCCTTATGAATTTTGTATCTCGATCCGAAACTATGCTTCTTGGCAACCCATGAAGTCAAATGACTTCTTTGAAAAAAAGATTTGCAATGTGAGTTGCGTCACTAGTTTTATGACATGGAATGAAGTGTGCCATTTTGGAAAATCTATCCACCACCACAAAGATTGAGTCAAATCCTCTTTGTGTTCTTGGCAACCCCAATACAAAATCCATGTTGATTGCATCCCATGGCCTTTCCGGTATGAGAAATGGTTGATAAAACCCCGCATTTTGTCTTCTTCCTTTCGAATGCTGGCAAATTCTACATCTGTCCACGAATCTCTTGACATCTTCTCACATTCCCGACCAAAAATATGACTCATTTAACCTTGCGAACGTCTTTTCGTGACCAAAGTGCCCTGCCAATCCTCCACTGTGTCTCTCCTTTAGCAATTTCTCCCTCATGAACCATTTCAGAATACACAGTTGATTACCCCTAAACAGTAATCTACCCTGGATCATGTATTCTACCCATTGGCTTCTATCCCTGAGAATTGGATTCTCAACTACTTCATACGCCTCCTTAAAATCTGGATCATCAGCATACATGTCCCTAAGATCATCAAAACCCAATGTTTTGACTTTGAACTCCTGCAACAAAAAACACTTCTTGCTCAAAGCATCAACCACTTTGTTAGTAGTACCAAAAATATGCTTTATCACAAAAGTGAAATTCTGCATATACTCAACCCATTTGACATGTCTCTAACTCAACTTCTCATGTTCAGCCACAAACTGCAATGCATGATTGTCACTGTATAAGACAAACTCTTTTGGGATCAAGTAATGCCTCCATTTATTCAATGCCTGGATGATAGCATAGAAATCCTTATCATAAGTGGAGTATTTCACTTTCGCTTCATTCAGCTTCTCACTGAAGTATGCTATCTTCCTGTCTTCCTGACTTAAGACTGCCCCGATTGCAAATCTGCTTGCATCGCATTTCACTTGAAATGTCTTTTGGAAATCTAGCAACACCAAAACTGGTTGTTCTGTGATCTTCCTCTTCAACAGATTAATTTTTTTTTCAGCCTCTTCTATCCAGTGAAAAGACTTGTGTCTTTTCTTCACTGTGTTCATCATCGCTGCACTAATTCCACTGAAATTCCTGATGAATTTTCGGTAGAAACTAGCCAATCCGTGAAAACTTCTCACCTCAAAAACATTCTTCGGTGATGTCCAATTCTTGATTACCTCCACCTTATTTGGATTCATCCTCAACTCATCTGCAAAAATAACAAGTCCCAAGTAGATGAGCTCTGTCTTCATGAATGAGAATTTCTTCATGTTTATTAACAACTTCTCCTACTGTAATTTCTGCATCACTGTAGCCAAATGCCTCAAATGCTCTACCACTATTTTACTGTAAACCAGTATGTCATCTAAATACACAATGACAAATTTTCCTATGAACTCCCTCAGGAATTCGTTCATCAACCTCATGAAGGTACTCGACGCATTTGTTAAGCCAAACGGCATAACAAGCCATTCATAAAACCCTTCGTTGGTTTTGAATGTTGTCTTCCACTCATCACCTTCTCTCGTGAGGATGTGATGATAACCACTTTTCAAATAAATCTTTGAAAAATACTTTGCTCCACTCAAGAAATCCATCAGATCATCCATCCTTGGCAATGGAAATCTGTACCTGATGGTTATCTTATTAATCTCCCTCGATTCAGTACACATCCTCCAGCCTCCGTCTTTCCTTGGACTAAGTACTGTTGGAACAACACATGGAATCAATCTTTCCCTGACCAAACCTTTGTCCAACAACTCATGGACTTGTCTCTTAACCTCTTCATTCTATTGCCGTGTCAACCTGTACACAGCTTTGTTTGGAAAACTGGCTCCTGGTATGAGATCAATGTGATGACTCACTGATGCAGGAGCATTGCCAACTCATCAAGCGAACCGGCACAAATTTTGAAATTACTTCGGATTTGATGCGCGAACATTAATGTGGAAATTTAATGAAGTGCACTTGTAAATGTAAATGGACCTTGAGCGGATTTCTCTCGTCCTTAGTAAGTAAAGGCATTTAAGGTAGTTAATGTAAAGTAAATAGAATTTAATTCTAGATTAGACTGTTTGAGAGTGCAAGAGGGAAATGGGATATAGAAACCCTCATTGTGCATTTGTAACATTATGGAAGAGTATGAGCATTTGTGTATGAAGAACACAGGAGAGAAGCAGAGAACCGCATAAGAACACCCATGTACATATATTTGAATTAATAGAAGAAGCTTTGATTCAAATTCATGGTTTTGTGTTTGTTCTCTGTGTATTAAATGTTGATATTCTCATGAATGTTTTCTTCCTGTTATACATTTGCTTTATGTGCTTTGTATGTGATTTCATGCCTTGAGTTTGAAGGCTGAAGGGAAGAAGGAATGAGTTTCAATTGTTTCTCTATTTGAGCCAGAGAATTCCTGCAAGGAGTGCAGTTGAAGTGTCTGCAAGGAGTGCGTTGACAGAGGGTTCAGATAGAGATAGCTTTTGTTCTCATTCATCCAGAAGGTGCAGCTGGGCACAGGAGCCATGCAATGAGTGCGCAGGCCAAGTGAAGTTCAGGTTTTTGAACCTGAGCGAGAGATTGAATGACTGCTACTGCAAGAGTGCGCAGAGTCAAAAGACTTCAACACTTAGGAAGTGTCTGAAGGTTTCTGCAAGGAGTGTGGGAAATAGGTCTTTTAAGAAGATGCAGAGTCGTGGAAAAGATCAGAAGGTGCAGGACCTTTGAGTAATCGCAAAGAGAAGCACAGGGAGTTTGTGCTGTGAAGTATTTAAACAAGCATCGCAAGTAGTGTGCAGGTGGACAAATCTTCGAGGAGGAGTACTTGGTTCATTTCTCCGAATCTCATCAAGAGAAACGGACGGTCAGCATTCTCTGAGGGGAATTCACGACATACCGTGGATCGTCAGATATCACAAAGGTGTAGGGGAGATACTGTAGGTATTCTCAAGAGGCTCAAAGATCAGGAGGGATAGAGTCATTGATACAAGCCAACCAGGGCCGTTGGATCACTCACGGAATCGTCTATCAAGATTTTGTGAGGGAAGAGTCGAATATTTGGAAACAGAAATCGTGATATTGTGATATGAGATATCCTGATGGGTACGAGAAGAGTGTGGGGCCACAGGGGTCATATTGGTGGACAGGTGGCACACCTTATTGGGGTTTCGTGGCAGGAAGGCCCAAAACAAATTCATTAGGATTCACGATCTTGCGAACCCCAAATTGTCGATGAGGCGAAGCATTGAATAGTCAACCCACGCATGCGTCGGAGTTTCATCTTATCGGGCATCGAGATTTGGGGATACAAGTTGTTTGATATCGCGAGTAGCGCAATCGCAATAAGGAAAGTTCTGAAATAGAAGGAAAGGTCAGCGTTGATTGTCATCGGGTCTTGAGGACACGAGGGTACAATGCTCGACCACTGACCTCGTGAAGTCGCGAAGTCCAATCTTCCGATTGTAGAGAGGGGATCGCATGAAGAGTTCTGTGGGTGCATATTTCCCGATAGGGAAATAGAAGAACCTTGGTGTTTTTCGGGTCGTGGTAAAAGATAAGATCCTGTGAGTGGACGTGCTTGTGAGCACGTGCTGCGTCAAGTTTGGTATCAGAGCATAGAAAGACTCTTTTCTTTCTGTAGCAGGGAGAAGGGAATTCACTATGCCGCCAAGGAGAGATAGACAATCACCCGATCTAGAGGATAGGGAAATGGTGAGAAGAAGAGGTAGGCAAATGACTGATCCAGTCATGGAGAGACAAATGCATGATCTTCGAGAAAGACTCAAAGACATGGAGACAACACAAAGACACACAACCAGTGCAAGGTATCTCAGTGATTCTGAGAGCGAAGCTGAGGATGAACGCGAAGAAGAAGTTGTAGCCGAAGATGCATCAAATGAGCGTTTGATCAAAGCTATTTCCAGGATGGGTGAAAGAGAAAAGATGGGCATTCCAGTTTATGAGGGAAACTTGGATGCAGAGGAGATTCTAGATTGGATTAGAGCTCTAGACACATACTTCGAATATGAAGATGTCGAAGAAGAAAAGAAATTCAAGCATGTTGTCACACGCTTGAAGGGACATGCAACATTGTGGTGGGATGAACTACAAGTTGATAGACGCTGCAAGGGCAAGCATAAGATCAAGAGATGGGATAGGATGATCACGAAGATGAAGGAAAAATTCATCACGATGGATTATCAAATTACTCTGTTCAGGAGAATGCAGAACCTGAGATAGAAGTTGATGACAGTAAAAGAATACACTGAGGAATTCTATAAACTGAACATCAGGGCAGGTCATCGGGAGAGTAATGATGAAAAAGTTGCCAGATATATGAATGGCCTGAGATATGATATCCAGGATGAGATGAGCATGGTAACCATCCAAACGGTGGAATATGCTTATCAGATGGCTCTGAAAGCTGAGGAAAAGCTGAGTCGAAAGCAGAGTCAGAGGGGCAGAGGCAAAAGTCAGCCCAGAGGCAAAGCAGTTGCCCAAGACAAATATCAGAAGCCCAAGGAGGAATGGAAGAAACCTCAGACTCGAACAGAAAAAGGTGGAACCTCACAGAGAGGACCACATGTTGAATAGAGAGGGAAGCATAATGAGCAGAGAGGAGATTATGATGACAACAACACTTTTCCTCGTACTAGAGGTAGAGGAAGAGGAAGAAGTGGAGTAATCACATGCTTCACATGTGGGAAGAATGGGCACAAGTCTTATGAGTGTCCAGAGAAAAAGTAGGACATTTGGGAAGCTCACATCACCGAGGAACAGAGGCAAGATATTGAGGCAGAAGACGCTGAAGGCGAAAGATTGTTGATGATGCGAAAAGTCCTTTTGACACCTGAGAAGGAGGTGGAAAGTTCAGTCCAAAGGACCAGACTTTTCAGGACTGCTTGCAAGACCAAGGATAGGGTGTGCAAGGTCATTGTAGATAGTGGTAGCATGGATAATCTCATTTCTACAGAGATGGTAAAGAAGCTGGAGCTAGAGATGACTGATCATCCAAACCCATACAGAGTTTTTTTGGCTACAAAAAGGACACCAGGTAACTGCCACTAAACAATGCTTGGTTGAATTCAAGATAGGAGGATATAATCATAAGATCTTATGTGATGTCATTCCTATGGATGTTTGTCATCTATTGCTGGGTAGACCATGGAAATATGACAGGAATGTGATTCATGATGGGCGAATGAACACATACACCCTGGAGAAGAGTGGGAGGACACACATGTTGCTTCCGATAAAGGATAAGGAGGTGAAGTCAGAGGTGAGAAACACATTACTTCTCATGAGTGGGAAGGAACTTCTTACAGAGGTGAAGAAGAAGGAGGATCCATAGTTCATTGTGGTCAGAAAGCCAAGGATTGTTATGACTAGCACAAGAGTGGATGATTTACAATAAGAAGTTCATGAACTGCTGGAAGATTTCACTGACATCATAGTGGACGAACTACCTCGTTCGTTTCCATCGATCAGGAATGTGAGTCATCATATTGATCTCATACCAGGAGTCAGTTTGCCAAATAAATCCACGTACAGATTGACGCCGCAAGAGAATGAAAAGGTTAAGAGGCAAGTCCAGGAGCTGTTGGACAAAGGTTTGGTCAGGGAAAGCTTGATTCTGTGTGTTGTTCCAACAGTACTCAGTCCGAAGAAATACGGAGGCTGGAGAATGTGTACCGACTCAAGGGTGATCAACAAAATAACCATCAGGTATAGATTTCCATTGCCGAGGATGGTTGATCTGATGGATTGCTTGAGTGGAGCAAAGTACTTTTCAAAGATTGATTTGAAAAGTTGTTATCATCTGATTTGCATGAGAGAAGGTGATGAATGGAAAACAACATTCAAAACCAACGAAGGGTTTTATGAATGGCTTGTTATGTCATTTGGCTTAACAAATGCGCTGAGTACCTTCATGAGGTTGATGAATGAAGTCCTGAGGGAGTTCATCGAGAAATTTGTCATTGTGTATTTGGATGACATACTAATCTACAGTAAATTAGTGGGTGAGCATCTGAAGCATTTGGCTACAGTGATGAAGAAACTACAGCAGGAGAAGCTGTTGATAAATGTGAAGAAATCCTCATTCATGAAGACAAAACTTATTTAATTGGGGCTTATTATTTCAGCGTATGAGTTGAGGATGGATCTAGATAAGGTGGAGGGAATCAAGAATTGGCCATCACCAAGAAATATATTTGAGGTGAGAAGTTTTCACGGATTAGCTAGTTTCTACTGAAAGTTCATTAGGAATTTCAGTGGAGTTAGTGCAGCGATGATGGATACAGTGAATAAGTGGCATAAGTATTTTCACTAGACTGATGAGGCTGAGAAGAGCTTCAAATTGTTGAAAAGGAAGATTATGGAACAACTAGTTTTGGTGTTGTCAGATTTCCAGAAGACATTTCAGGTGAAATGCGATACAAGTGGGTTTGCAATAGGGGAAGTCTTAAGTCAAGAAGACAAGGCGATAGCGTATTTCAACGAGACGCTGAATGAGGCGAAATTGAAATACTCCATGTATGATAAGGAGTCTTATGCTATCATACAGGCATTGAAGAAATGGAGGCATTACTTGATACCCAAGGAGTTTGTTTTATACAGTGACAATCATGCACTACAGTTTGTGACTCAACAGGAAAAGTTGAATCAGAAACATGTCAAATGGGTTGAGTATATGCAGAATTTCACTTTTGCGACTAAGCATATTTCTAGTACTGCTAACAAAGTGGTTGATGCTTTGAGTAGGAAGTGTTTGTTGTTGCAAGAGTTCAGAGTCAAAAAATTCGGTTTTGATGATCTCAAGAGCATGTACGTTGATGATCAGGATTTTGGAGAGGCGTATGAAGCAACTGAGAATCTAGTTCTCAGAGATAGAAGCCAATGGGCCAAGTACATGATCCAGGAAGGATTGATGTTTAAGGAAAATGAACTGTGTATTATGAAATGCTCCATGAGGGAGAATTTGTTGAAAAAGAAACACAATGGAGGATTGGCCGGACATTTCGGTCATGAAAAAAAATTCGCAAAGATGAATGAGTCATATTTTTGGCTGGGAATGCGAGTGGATGTCAAGAGGTTTGTAGACAAATGCAGAATTTGCCAGCATTCGAAGGGGAGAAAGAAGAATGTGGGGTTTTATCAACCATTTCCCATACAAGAAAGGTCGGGGGATGCGATTAGCATGGATTTTGTATTGGGGTTACCAAGAACACAAAAAGGTTGTGATTCAATCTTTGTGGTAGTGGATGGATTTTCCAAGATGGCACACTTCATTCCATGTCTGAAAACTAGTGATTCAACTCACATTGCAAACTTGTTTTTCAAAGAGGTCATTCGACTTCATGGGTTGCCGAAGAGTATATCTTCGAATCGAGATACGAAATTCATAGGGCATTTTTGGAGGACCTTATGGAAGAAGTTGGGAACTAACTTGGCATTTAGTTCATCTTATCATCCTCAGACGAATGGACAGACAGAGGTGGTCAACAGAAGTCTGGGAGACTTGCTGAGAAGCTTGGTGATAGAGCACCACAGCCAGTGGGACAATATATTACCTCATGCAGAATTTGCGTATAATGATTCAGTGAATCGGAGCACAGGGAAAAGTCCATTTCAGGTTGTTTATGGCATGCAACTGAGAGGAATTTCTGAATTGAAGGATTCAGAAGAGACTGCGATTAGAAGCGCTAGTGCAGAAGAATTCGCAGAGGCAACGAGGAAACTTCACAGCCAGGAACGATTGCAAAATTCAAGCCAGGAATATAAACGCAGGGCAGATCAGCATAGAAGGAAACTTCAGTTTGAGGTTGGTGATCTGGTTCTGGCACATATGATAAAGGAAAGGTTCCCGAGAAGAACATACAATAATCTGAAGATGAAGAAAATCGGACCGTGAAGAGTCTTAAAAAAGTTTGGGGTGAATTCTTATGAGATTGAATTACCTAATGGGATTGGAATTTCTCCGATATTCAATATCTCAGATTTTTACCCATATAAAGCTGGAGAAGAAGAGACTGGAATTGAACAGCCAGTGATCCAGTGGACAAAGAAGATGCCAGTTGCAGAGAAGTCGCAGATGGAGCGTATACTATATAAGAGAGTAGGCAAGAGGACCAGGCGAAAACAATACTTTGAGTATCTGGTCAAGTGGAAAAACCATCCAGTTGAAGATGCCAGCTGGGAGACCGAAGTAGAGATACAGAAGCATGGAAAGACCATGTAGGATCTCATGGAAAGGAGCCCATGAATGTTTTCAAGATGAGGAGTATGATGTAGGAGCAACGCCAACTCATCAAGCAAACCAACACAAATTTTGAAATTACTTCGGATTTGATGCGCGAACATTAATGTGGAAATTCAATGAAGCACACTTGTAAATGTAAATGGACCTTGAGAGGATTTCTCTCGTCCTTAGTAAGTAGAGGCATTTAAGGTAGTTAATGTAAAGTAGATAGAATTTAATTCTAGATTATACTGTTTGAGAGCGTAAGAGGGAAACGGGATATAGACACCCTCATTGTGCATTTGTAACATTATGGAAGAGTATGAGAATTTGTGTATGAAGAACACAAGAGAGAAGCAGAGAGCCGTGTAAGAACACCCATGTACAAATATTTGAATTAATAGAAGAATCTTTTATTCAAATTCATGGTTTTGTGTCTGTTCTTTGTGTATTAAATGTTGATATGCTCATGAATGTTTGCTTCATAATATACATTTTCTTTATGTGTTGTGTATGAGATTTCATGCCTTGAGTTTGAAGGCTGAAGGGAAGAAGGAATGAGTTTCAATTTTTTCTCTATTTGAGCCAGAGAATTCCTGCAAGGAGTGCAGTTGAAGTGTCTACAAGGAGTGCATTGACATAGGGTTCATATAGAGAGAGATTTTGTTCGCATTCATCTCGAAGGTGCAGCTGGGCACAAGAGCCATGCAAGGAGTGCGTAGGCCAAGTGAAGTTCAGGGTTGTGAACCTGAGCGAGAGATTGAATGACCGATGTTGCAGGAGTGTGCAGAGTCAAAAGACTTCAACACTTAGGAAGTGTATGAAGGTTGCCACAAGGAGTGCGGGCAAGAGGTCTTTCTAAGAATATGCAGAGTCGTGGAAAAGCTCAGAAGGCACAGGACCTTCGAGTAATCACAAAGAGAAGCACAGGGAGTTTGTGCTATGAAGTGTTTAAACAAGCATCAAAAGTAGTGTGCAGGTGGAAAATTCTTCGCGAAGGAGTACTTGGTTCATTTCGCAGAATCTCATCAAGAGAAATGGATGGTCAACATTCTCCGAGGGGAATTTGCGACATCCCGTGGATCGTCGGATCTCACAAAGGTCTAGGGGAGATACTGTAGGTATTCTCAAGAGGCTCAAAGCTCAGGACGGATAGAGACATTGATCCAAGCCAGCCAGGGCCATTGGATCACTCGCGGAATCGCCTATCGGGATTTTGTGAGGGAAGAGTTGAAGATTTGGCAACAAAAATTGCGATATTGTGATATGTGATATCCTGACGGGTACGAGAAGAGTGTGGGGCCACAGGGGTCTGAGTGGTGGACAGGTGGCACACCTTATCGGGGTTTCGTGGCGGGAAGGCCCAAAATAAATGCATTAGGATTCGCGATCTTGCGAACCATGAATTGTCGATGAGGTGAAGCGTTGAATAGTCAACCCATGCATGCGTTAGAGTTTCGGCATATCGGGCATCGGGAGTCAGGGATACAAGTTGTTTGATATTGCGAGTAGCGCAATCACGATAAGGAAAGTTCCAAAATAGAAGGAAAGGTCAGCGTTGATTTTCATCGGGTCTTGAGGACGGGAGGGTACAATGATCTACCACTGACCTCGCGAAGTCGCAAAGTCCGATCCTCCGATTACAGAGAGGGGATCACGCGAAGAGTTCTGTGGGTGCAGATTTCCTGATAGGGAAATAGAAGAACCCTGATGTTCTTCAGGCCATGGTAAAAGATAAGATCCTATGAACGGACGTGCTTGCGAGCGCATGCTTTGTCACTCACACTTCTGATCAGTGGCAACGAATGAGGTAATTCATCCACTACTATGTCAGTGAACTCTTCCAGCAATTCCTGAACTTCTTCTAGTAAATCATTTATTCTTGTGTTGGTCAAAACAATTCTAGGCTTTCTGAACACAATGAATTGTGGTTCTTCCTTCTTCTTAACCTCTGTAAGAAGTCCCTTCCCACTCATGAGAATTACAGTGTTTCTTACTTCCGGATTCACCTCCTTATCCTTGATTGGAAGCAACATGTAAGTCCTCCCATTCTTCTCTAGGGTGTATGTGTTCATTCTCCCATCATGAATCACATTTCTGTCATATTTCCATGGTCTA
>CBVK0103579374.1:0-18750 GCA_900067695.1 Picea abies
CCCGGGGTCGTAACTTTTGCATACGATCTCCGTTTTAGGCGTGTGATAGCCCGTTGGAAAGGTATCGTTGAAGAGATTGATTTTTGGGGCTCAATAATGCCTTTGGCTAACATTGAGGAGCTTGATCCAAAAAAAAACCTTCATTTAGGCCCTCAAAATGGCCTCGGAAGTTAAAACTGCTAGAAATAGTAAATTGCCAAAATTGTCAGAAAACTGTTTTGAGCCAATTGGAAAAGATGGGTGGCCACCAATATCCATCTGGATCATATAGCCTTTGGAACTTTATATTTATGAACTCAACTAGGAATTAAGTAAGGTGTAAGTCATTTAAGAATTGTAAGGGAATTTTGGGACACCGAGGAGCATTTTTAGGAATTCTTTTAGGTGGGTGAGGGAAATAGGAATATTTAATTAATTAATAAATTTGATTTTTTGGTGCAACTAGGGGATTGGGCGACATGTGTACAAAGAAGGTTTTTTGAAATTAATTAAATGAAAAAGGAATCTAATGAGGGTTTTTGGAAACTAATGACTAAGAAAACTCTATAAAAATTATGGCGGAGGAGGAGTGTGGATCACATCTGGCTTGCATAATGTTGCTCTATTGAAATTTAATCTTGACTGAACTTTGTCTTATGGGAGTTGGGATACCTAGATCGAGTGACGAGTGGTAGCTCGACCTTGTGAGGTGAACTGGGTGCTAGCATTCTCTGGTATTGTGTGTGTGTGTCCCTTTACGACTCAAGGGGATTAGGGGGAGGAAGAGTACTCCTAGCGTTGGTTGGGAGGTCCAGTGAGGTCACGTCGATTAGTAAGTGGGAGTTGGATGAAGTGCACATGGGACAAAGACTTCAAAGCATTCACATTTGGCTAAGGTAAGCCTGTTAAATTTGTTACTTGCAATGAAATTTAGTTTACACTTGTTTATTTTACTGTACTTGGATGACTATTTCATTGCCATGAGCTTTCCTTGCACATGTATTTCTACGGTAATTGTAAGCCCCTTGTCACTTAATGAATTCAGTAAGAACCCTTGCTACCCATAATATCCTTTATTTCTGAGTTACTTTCTTTTTGCGCGTGGCTAGAATGAGCCCCAGACTCAAAACCTTGCATGCACTCTTGTATCTCCTGCCTGTGATTTGTTTATACCTTGATTGCTCTTTTATTTCATTATTTTCTTCTGCATGGAGAAGATCTGGATGAAAATTTGTGTTTTTATTCTTTGTTCCTTGATCCTTTAAGTTATTAGTCAGTGCTTGAGCAGTCAACTAGGAGATGAAACAACTTTCTTTCACTTTGGTGTTAAAGATTTAGATTCAAATACCATGCTTTCCTATGCATGGATAATAAGTGTAGAATCATTCCTTTGCCCAACATTTATTTGCAGTGAGTTCCTCTGCATTTTTCTTTGAGTTGTAATCTCGACACCCTCTCTTTTTACTTGAGTTTTCACTGTGAGTTTACACCTTGTTTTAACCCTAACTTTGCCCTGCGTTTCTATTCCATTGCTCTGCATTTCCAGATCACTGATGACTGCGTGAGTAGCACTTGGAGTGTGCAATGTGCATGCACTATCATTGTTAGACATGATATTTATTGTTATTTACACAACATTCTAGTTATGGATTTCTATTGTTCTTTAGTTATGGATTTTTATTGTCATTTACACAATGATCTAGTTATGGATTTTTATTGTTATTTACACAGCAATATTATTATGGCAATTTTACTACAACGATAATTTTATTACAGTGGTATTATTATGGCGATTTTATTACAATGATATTATTATGGCGATTTTATTACAGCGATATCATTATAGCAATATCATTACAATGATTTTATTACAACGATAATGTTATTTACCTGTAGACCGAGATATGATTTAAATGTTGAATTTGAGTGATATCGATATTAGAACATTTAATAACGAGAAAAAATTAATAATTAATAATACCTAATGATATCGGTATTGATTGATGATTCTTCTTTCACGATTGCTGAAAATTATGCTTAGATGTTCCACCTTGAAGGTTTAACATTGTGAGAGGGTTTCAGATCTCGTTTTTATAAATCTGAAGTTGTATTCTTGACTAGAAACTTATCCCTAAAATAAATCAATGTCTGGAATTTAATCAATGATATAATACAGATACAAGATTTTCGATTCTTAATCACCCTTTAAGATTGGCGAACCTACTTGTCATTGTCAAGTTGAGAGCCTTCTTGGTCATTTCTTTCCTCAGAAAAATCGTGTATCAAACAACAATTTACACTATGTTTACACAGTAATTTTACATTGTATTTACCTCAGCGATTTTCATTTATGCCAATTGATCCATTGCTTCCATCATTTTATCCATTAAAAGATTGATGTTTTGGAACCTTACCAATACAAACTTGGTGTTTGTATTGTGGAGAATTTACCCACAGGACTGAGCATTATTCCCTGATCTGATTGTTGAGTGGGATGAGTGAAATCGATAGAGAGGTACCAATTTGCGGATTCTAAACTTAGACAATGGATGATTGAATAGGGTAATAGTACACCTCCTCTAAATCCTCATCCACCTTATCCTCGAATTGCACCATATCTTTGTTGTCCCCATTAAATCTTGATGTTTTTGAACACAATCTCTCAACCAATGCGTTTCTCCTTGCCAGAGAGCACCATGATGGGCGCAGGTTTCTCAGGATTCCCTTCAGACTTAGGTTAGCAAAAAACATGGACCTGTGTTCTTTTAATTTCCTAAGTAATGATTTCAGTTCAATCACCTTTTGTATTCAATCACCCTTATGTTGAAGTTTTATTCTAGTAAATTTTATCCTGATGGCGTGCCTTTCTAGCTGTACGTTTGGTTATTAAGTTGCTTTATTTAAAACTATAATGAAAAGGGATTAATTGAATTTTCAATGAATTTCTAAATTCGTGTTTTTACATGGTAATGGATTGAGAATGATATTAGAAGAGTAGGTAATAATTAGTGATATATTACAATGAGAGATGTAAAATAATGATAGTAAATATTGTAATGAAGTTCTAAAATTTTGTTTTTACTTGGTAATGGATTGAAAATGGTTAGTATAAGAGTAGCACTAATAATTTAATGAATTATTACAATGAAGGGCATAAATAATGCTAGTAGATATTCTATCCTTGATGTTTATATGTTAATGGGTTCTTGAAGAGGTATAATTTTTACTTCCTTTTTATTTAGTAAATTATATTGGTTGTTTCTTATCCAGTTGAGCATGAGAGTAGTGATGGGATAACAAGCTTGGATAAATTATCTAGTTAGTGGAACAACCAACACTTTATTTTTGGAGAGTTATAATGTGACTTGCGCATAATATTAAATAAGGATTGGGTACGTTACGCCACCCAAGAAGGGTTTTAGATGTTGCTCCTGAAGAATCTTATTTTAACTCACCTGAGTTCCTTCCATTTCTTCAAGTTAGGGTGAGGAATTTATTAATTAGTTGAGCTTGCACCCTAGAAACAATGTGGAATTATGATTGATTAAGGATTTCTAACCTATTTCTCTTTATAACAAGTTGTTTACTCTCGTGCCTTTAGAAGAAGGTCGTCATGTGAATGATTCAGCTAATAAAATTGATTGCGTGCACTGACCTTTAAAATAATGTGCGATGTTAGATAATGGGATTCTCGCGTGCATGGGAATTTAAGTCGTGATGATGGTCTTAGATGATAACCATCTTGCGCATTGGAATTTCATTTTTCTGCATGATGGTTCTAGTTAGTTACTTTTTGTGCATTGAAACTTTTGTAATGATTGATTGTTGATATTTAATTCTCGTTCTCCATGGAATCGGTGTTACTTGAGTCATCCTCCATTTGTTGTTGTCGAGTTGCATTGATTGACTGTTGTTGTTGTTACCTTCCTTCTTAAAAAAAAGAAAAATTAGCACTTGTTACACGTCGCATGTTGTCGTAATGACAAAGGTTGCTACAGGAGGTAGGATGACATATCAAAGCTCAAAAAATCAGCTAGAGAAGTATGATTTATTACTCTAAGTTCATACTCCAAGGTATAATATAATATGTCTTCTCAGTTGAATGTCAAACCAGTTTTTGTGACATAGTACAAGAGAGGTACCCATGTTATTTTGAATTTATAAGCATCAGGTTCCCCGTAGAGCCTTCATATCATTTCCACTATGTATCAGTGTGGAAGTTTAAGAATATTTGTCCGATATTTGTTAGAAAACTGATCCAGGTGGATATCGCTGGCCACTCACCTCTTCCAACTAGCTCAAAATAATTTTCTGACAATTTACTATTTTTAGTAGTTTTTAACTTATGGGGCCATTTTGAGGGCCTAAATGAAGGTTTTTCGCGATCGATCTTCTTAATGATAGACGAAGGCTCTTATTGAGCCCCCAAAATTAGTCTCCTCGAATATACCTTTCCAATGAGCTATCGTGCACCCCAAATGAAGATCTTATGCCAAAGTTACGCCTATGGGAAGTTGACACACCAAACTACCCAAAACAGGGTCCACAAAACTGTTGGCTTTTCATCTTTTGGGGTTAGGGTTTTAGATTTGATTTATGATAAAAATTCCTTTGGAGCCTAATTTTAAAATCATCTTCTTGTGACTGCGAGTAGCGGACACATATCTTCTCAGAGATAAGTTTCCACCATTCTAGCGAGTCTTTCACTCTGTATTTTTAAAATCTTTGTACATTTTTGCTCATTAATAGAAAATTGTGTATTACTGGATCTTTGTGTTTATAGTTGCATATCTGATACATTTTTGTTATATTATTGGATATCTGAGATATCTCTGTACATTTCTTTATTATATCTCCACTCTCATTTCCACTATGTATCTTTGTGAATTTATAGGCATCAGGTTCACCGTAGAGCCTTCATATGATTTCCACTATGTATTAGTGTGTAGGTTTGAGAAGATTTGTGGGATATTCGTTAGACCAACTAGATTTGAAAACGTTTCCAAGCTTGTACCAATTATTTAGGAGCTCTCTTGGGCTGTGCAGGAATTTCTTCATCGTCCTCTTATCCAATGCATTTTCTCCATTGTCCATATTATAGCAAGAGGTAAATACTAAATCCTGGAAGGAGGTGATTTTTGTTTGCACCCAATTCGTCACTAGATGAGCAAATTACGAGTGCTTACATGCCCAGTTGGGCTCTGCTAGGCATGACAGCTGAAAGGAAAGGTTAGAAAGAGAAACTACAAAGCAATAAACACGAATTAAACTAAAACTAATTAAAACTATAAGCATATGAAACAAATGAAAAATAGAGACAAATGGACCAATATCACTAATGTATAAGCTGATCTATTGATGAAATCCAAAGGCACAAAGAAGAAAGGGGACTTGGGTCCCTTCTTTCTCCAATGGAAGGCTCTTGAGGCCCTCAAAGCTTGCTCTCCTTACAATGAAAAGATGAAAATGTGGGTGAAAGAACTCCAAGCTTATTCACTCAAATGAGGGGTGAATAGCTCTATGAAATGCAGCTTGTGATGTGTATTGCCAAAGAATGAGTCCTTAGCAATCTCAGCAGCATAACAATACAAAGAATTCCTTGAGAAAATGGTGGTCATTCATGGCTTTTTATAGCCAAGCATTGGATCATTATGTAACCTCTTTAGAATGTGAAAAGGGGCTCTTTAGGGCACAATTAGGTCTTTGACCAGCCCACCATGAGGATTGAGCTCGGATTTGGTGTCAAATCGACTTGGGAGCTGATCCATTAGTGGTTGGGAGGCCGACCAATTTCAATAAATGCACCGTTTAGCAGGCGCGCAGGTTTTTCGCCCAACAGTCGTGCCTTGTGCACATATGCGCACTTTGTACGTTGCTGTTACGTGCATACACGCGCGCACCCAGATGATGTAAAGTGCCTTTCAAATTTTTGGTCATTTTGTATACTTTTTTGACCCTTTTGCAATGCTGAGGAATTAATCTTGTGCCATGAATGACTTTTTCCTGTTTTGACGATGCAGAGTTCTTGTCGCCATGTACGGACGAAATTTTAGTGATAACAGATGCCCCCTGATGGATGAGGTTAGGAGCAAAATGTATAGCCGAAATCCATCAATGTTTCTTTGACTGAGAATGGTGTTGTAAGGGAGAGAAAGAGTGGGACTGTGTAGAGCAATCCTTTGGAGAAGAAAGGAACCTTTAGAACCCAACCTTCTACAAGGTGCGTAACAATATACAACTATGTACAAACGAGGCGGGCATGCCCCATGCTCGTATGATGTAACTCTGAAAAAAGATGACGGAAATGTTGATGTAGACCACTGCAGCGCCCTCGGGGGTGGAATGATAAAGGTAGAAGACAATTCTGCAAAGGAACATACTCTGAACCATCAGTAATGGTCACGGTAGTAAACAACGACGGTGATGTGGGCATTGGTGGCCCTACCAAGTTCAGAGGTCTTCGGCAACGGATAACAAAAACTGCAATAGTCGCAAAGTAAGACCCACCGCAACATGAGAAAGTGTTGGCGTCGAATGTTATGGGGGTCAAAAACATCAGGGAGCAATGGTGTTTCCCCCTGTGCCGTCCGAGATCTCTCATTAAATGGAAAATGGGAATCAAGATACTGTCGCCCTTCTGGAAAATTGTGCTGATGTCGACAAAAGGGGGACGCGACTCCCAGAAGCAAAGGGCTTCATGGAATCTACTATGGTGAGGAAGTGGCAGAGGTACATGGACGAAGTCAAGAAGTGGGAAGACTCAAGACTTCCCTTGGCTGGAGAATGTGTGAGACAAACAATGGCCGCAACCGTGTGACAAGTTCGAGTGTCAGGGGGACGCCAAGACCGAGGATAAGTTGTGCCAGAGGCGGGACAAGGTGAACAAATTCAGAGGGTATAGGTAAGTGATCTGGGTAGTACTCTGAAGATATAGACGATGCCGGTGAGGGTAAATGAGAAGTAATGCTCCAACCAAGGGTGACATGGGTTGCGTGTGGCCAAAAGGAAAGCAGGTCGCCAACGGTGACGACAAAAGTAAATAACAGAAAATAAAGGGGTTTGTACAATAAATAATGAATAAATTTGGGTAAGATGTACAAATACAGAAACGGGTTCCCTAGTGTGAAATGAGTGCCCCAGGGAGGGCAGAAATTTCTTGGAAAACTGATGAAGGGTGGGGGCCCCATTGGCGAGTTTCTGTATGAGGTAGGTGAAACGAAGATAGGTTCGCAGATGGGCAAACTGATGGTGACTGAAATGGTGGGTTCATGATCCTGCGGAGGTGCAGGTAAAAAAGAACATAACCATAAAGCGATGTGCTAGGAGTCCATATGGGAAGCTAGCAAAATGAGGAGAAGAAGTATGTGGTTAATTCGCAACATGATGAAAGACTACCGAGACTCCCATCCCTAAAGGGTAATGAAGAACAACATGAGTGTCAAAAGCGCAAAGAGGTGCTATGAATGAGACAACTCATGTGGGTAAGAAAACTACCGGGTACCAGTACCAAAAATGCGAATGGAGGTGTGAGTACTGCAGAGTCGGAAATGGGTATCCTAAAGGCCAAAATCAGAGGGTGTGACTGGGAATGTAAATGCAATACAGCGGGAGAGACTACATGCCAGTGCTAAATATATACCTGAAGGAATGATGTGAAGAGATGATGACCAAGTACCTGCACACAGAACAACCAAATACCCAAAGTGAACAATATCTGAAGATAATAACAAATATGAACATGTATTAGATAAATGTGACAATGCGTGTGCGTACCTGGCCATGATATGAAAAACAGGTGCCCTGGGGGCTCAGGATGAAAAGTGGCCTAGGGACAGCCATGATGTAGGTGGCGGGATGCTGATCCCATGGCTGAAGATGATTTGAAAAATGGACGCCATGGGCTCCCGGAATGGTGAGTGGAAGTTTGACAAAAGGCCTATATATAGCTGTAGGGCCCACATTGCCACTTCATTTGTACCTGCTGCTACAGTGAGTTTCTGAGCAGATTCAGAGGAGATTGAGTGATTCCGAGAGCACGAGGTATCCGATCGATGGCGTGCGAGTTTCAGGTTAGTGGTCTAATCATCCTGCATAGCTCTAGGTTTCCAATTTTTGGTTAGGGTAGGTACGGGGGGTCGTACGGGGGTTTTGGGGGGTTTTTTGATAATGTGTGGGCCCCAATGCGCAGGCGACTCAGTGGAAGGCGCGCATGCATGCACGTCTGTACACTGAATAAGCACACATTAATGCGTGTGTATAGGAATTTAAGGCACGCCCTAGGGGCGCGCCTGTGGGGTAGACAAGCGCGCATGAGTGCGCGCCTGTGGGGTGAACAGGCGCGCTCACGAGCACGCCTGTGGGTATGACAGGCGTGCCCTAGCACGCGCCTGTACTGTGAACAGGCGCGCTCACGAGCGCGCCTGGGGGAAAAATAGGCGCGCACACATGCGTGCCTGTATAGTGAACAGGTGCGCATGTGTGCGCGCCTGTGGGTGGTAAAACCACACCTTTGAGGCAAGGTTTCAGGGTGAAGAATTAGCTTATTTGATGTATTGGATGATTGCCTAAGCTAATATAGGACTCTGGGTTGTGTGCAGGTGGCGAGCAGTGATTATGGATGTGCGGTGGCGTGAGAGAGACTGGTCACAGCTACGAGATGCTGTGGCCAATGCACAACCTGTAGTTCGAGCAGCTTTAGCAACCAGTGGGTTGCTAAAGTTCTTTGAGTGCCCGTTGATATGGGTACAGGAGTATTTTCTCCAGTTTCTGATCGAGATGTGGAGCCCAGATCAACACTGCTTCCTCGTGCGAGGAGAGTAGATCCCCTTCACTGCGGTGGAGGATGTCTACTTCTTGACGGGGCTCCCCTTCCAGGGAACACCGTTGCCGGCAGATCCTGTGCTGTCGAGAGACACTCATATGCGGACTGTCGCTGAGCGATACTGCTCAGGTGAGCACTACATGACCGAGACGTTAGTGAGCATCAATGGGATAGATGCCCTGCTGCATCGTTGTATAGCAACGATGATAGTTCAGGTGTATGGGTCCCGAGCGACCCACCGGATTAGTGGTGGCAAGTTGTTCTTGATGGAGAGGGTGGTGGCGGGCCGTGAGCGGTTCGCCTGGGGTTTGACCTTGCATGCGCGGATGATCACGTAGCTGGACCGATGTCGATCCACAGGCACCGGGGAGTTTGCATATGGCTCCATCCTGGTGGCCTATTTTTTGGAGAGGGTGCCGATGCTGCGCCCGAGGGTGCTACTAGAGGCACTAGGGGTACGAGAGCCGTGCTTGAGGTGGTGGTCACAGATTTTGGTTCTCCATGGTGGTGGCGAAGGCGGGCACTAGTTTACTGCGTAGGCAACGCAGATATGGCGTCAGATGCTGCAGGTTATACTCCAGTTCCCTTATGCTAGGGTGGACTTCCGGGGGGACCTGGATATGGTACTGCCTCTTGGGGAGGTTTTTGACCACAGAGGTATGTTGTGTATTTATATATTTTGATTTATGCTGTGATTTTGATATATCAAGTTATATGTATGATGTATAGACATTGATACGATCTGTTGTTGCTTGTTTTGTGCATGTGCAGATTTGGCACCTCGCGGGTGCGAGGTGGAGTTGTACAGAGCGCCAACGCAGAGAGAGCGGGAGAGACCACCGCGTGGAGGGAGGCATCTGAGGGATGAGGCTGCTAGGTGACCAGAAGGGCCCGAGAGACCGGCGCAGAGGCGCCGTTTTGATGAACCTGGTGTGGGGCCATCACATGCTCCTCTGGCGGCAGCCGGAGGAGATCTTGATGATATACGCCGTCATTTTGAGATGGTGTTTCGGGACGTGCCTGAGGGCATGTGGATTCGTATCTAGGAAGAGGATTTCCTGGAGCAGTGTATAGGGTTACCGCCATCATGGCGGTCCATTATGCGACGAGCAGCTGTGCTCGCTGCCATGACTAGTGGACGCCTGCCGCCGGGGCAGGAGGGTCCTGCAGGTGTGCCACCACCACTGCCTGGGGCAGGTAGGGGTGGTCCACCACCTCCTCCTGAGGGAGGGGCAGCTGGGGGTGCAATAGAGGCACCCTGATTGTATCATGTATTTTGTATACAGTTTTGATAGGCTGGTGAGCCGATTTTTGTACCGGGATGTGGCACGGGCCTGGGGGCCGATGTATTTTGGTTGTATGTAAACATTCGGATGGCCGGGGAGGCCCACATATATATATATATGAGTATACATGTTTTTTGAGATCCAAATGTGTTGTACATGTGTTTTTTGTGTTGATGATGTTGATTCTATCTATATGCTATGACAGGATATATGAGATGTTTATGTATGTGTAGCTTGATGTGATATATGCCAATCTAACAGCATGTTAGCTATTTCATCTGTTGTTTGATTCAATTCTCTTGGGATATGTGTAAATGTAATGGAATCAAAATGTCGAGATAGTAATCTAACCTGCAGGTATTTGCGAAAGAGGCACGGATCGCGTACATGGTACACATTGTTAAGTTGGAGAACGACCAGTTGAGAGTCGAGAAAAACGCTAAGGTGACGAATATGATGATGCTGGGCGTCGGTTAGGAGGCCAATGACAACAATGTATTTGTCTTGGTTATTGGTTGCTGGTCCTAAACAGATGCCACTGGAATGTAGCATGTCATGTGAAGGGGTGTAGAGAGCCCAAGCAGCCGAAGCGAGATTTTGTGTCCAACGGCTGGCGCCGTTGGTGTAACCAATGTGGTAAGCTGGTGGAGGAGTCATTTGTCAATAGCACAAAGGATAGTTTAGATGAGGGAGAAAAAAGATTAAAAAACTGCTAGAAAAGAAAAATAACCTAAAGTAACGTGACGACATTTAAGCATAAAATTTCTTGAGGTATAACCCATTGACGGGTTCTTTGAGCGTGAGGCCTTCGGGGGAGGCCAGGATGTATGTGCCTTTGGTGAGGCAATGTTGGATGATGTAAGGGCCATGCCAGAGTGATTCGAATTTGCCGTGGCCAAAGGTATCATGAGCGATATCATAGGCGAGGATGAGGTCGCCTTCGCGAAATGAGAGAAGATTGACATGGCGATCAAAGGTAGCTTTGGATAATTTTTTAGCTGCCTCGTTGTTCTGTACTGAGGATTGACAATCCTCATCCAGAGACTCCAAGTTCAGCAAGCACTGCTCCATTGGAGCAGTGTCAGGTAAAAGCTCAATTGTGGTGCGAAGGGTGGGGATTTCGCACTCGATGGGAAGAGTTGCCTCGATTCCATGGACTAAATGAAATGGTGTGAAACCTATGGCGGTCTTCACTACCGTTCGATAAGCCCATAGCGCAGAGAATAACATATGATGCCAATTGGTTTTATGTTTATTGACCGTGCGCTGTAACATGGTCTTGAGGACTTTGTTCACTGCCTCGACCTGTCCGTTTGACTGAGGGTAGTATGGTGAGGCAAACTCGTGAGAGAAGCCCAACCGAGATGAGAGTTCGACGAAGATCTCATTCTCAAAATGTTTCCCATGATCGAAAACTAGTTGGAGTGGTACTCCGAACCGGGATATGACGTGGTTGAAGAAAAACGCACTGCAGTGTCAGCGGTGTTGTTGAAGGTGGGCATAGCTTCAGCCCATTTGGTGAAGTAATCAACAACGACAACAATGTATTTGTGACCATTGCTGGAGGGAGGATTACAAGTCATAAAGTCGATGCCCCATTTACAAAAGGGGCCCGCAGTAATGACAGGGTGAAGAAGAGCAGGGGGAGCGCGGGCTTTGTTGGCATAGAGCTGACATTGCTCACATCGTTTCACGGCATGAATGCAATCATGAAATAGGGTAGGCCAAAAGTAACCGGCCCAGATAATCTTTTGAGCCGTGGTGATGCCCGAAAGATGGCCCCCACAGGCGCTACTGTGGCAGTGATTTAAGACTCTGTCGACCTCGTCAATAGTCAGGCAGCGACGAAGAATGGTGTCGACGCCCCGCCGATATAAGATGTCACCGATGAGGAGATAGTGGGGGGCCTGATGGTGAATGCACCGACGATCATCTCGTGATAGGTGGTTACCGAAATTTTGAGTTCGTAGGTAGATGAGAAGGGCGTCGTACCAAGGATCATCAGAAGCGATGTAAAAGAGATGTTCGTCAGGAAAGTCAGTATTGACGGGGGCACTAGGTGTGTCAGAGGGAAGGGCCATGACAAGTTCAGCGAGAACAAGGGCCTTCTTACTCTTTGGTGTTGAAAATTCGAGGTCATACTCCTAAAGGATAACGATCCATCGAGCAAATTTTTCGTTAACTTGGTGACAACTGAGCAAATATTGCATAGGGTTGGAATCTGCGACGACCTTGGTGGTGTGAAGCAGAATGTAATGGCGCAGTTTCTGGACTGCGAGGACAACTGCAAGAGCAAGTTTCTCTTCATGTTTGTACTTCAGGGGTGGTCCTGAGAGGTTCTTACTAACGTAGTAAATGACGTGTTCACGATTGTCATCTCCGAGATGGACGAGGACGCCGGCTACTGATACAGCTGATGCTGATACGTAGAGGATGTAGTCGCAATTGTAGTCAGGTGCACTAATCAAAGGTGCATTGGAAAGCGCTGCTTTAAGATCATCAAATGACTGTTGGGCATAGTCATCCCAATGAAAAGGGATGTCATGACGCAGTAAGCGAAGGAAACCATGTGCACGTATAGCGTAATCAGGAACAAAGCGTCTCAGAAAGTTGGCTTTTCCCTGGAGACTCTGTAGTTGTAGCAAATTCCGAGGAGGTGGAATTTCGGTGATGGATTGGACTTTGAGGGGGTCTACGGTGATACTGCTTTGGGAAACGATGAAACTGAGGAGGCTCCCTATGGTGACGTAGAACACACACTTGAGAGGATTCAAGTGGATGTTGTACTGACGACACCGTTGAAAGATGACTCATAAATCATCGAGGTGTTGGGTGCGCTTCTTGGATCGAGCAGTGAGGTCGTCTAAGTAAGCGAGGATGATTGCAGCCAGATCATGAAAGATGTATGTCATGGCCCTTTGGAAAGTTGCACCAGCATTTTTGAGGCCGAAGGGCATGACATGATATGCAAACGTACCCCACAGGGTAATGAATGCGGTTTTGTACTGATCGGCTGGGTGGATTTGGATTTGGTTATAGCCAGAGAATCCGTCCATGAAGGAGAGAGCCTCGTGGCTGGCACAATCGTCGATGATCTGATCGATGAAAGGCGTTGGGAAGTTGTCCTTTGGACATGCATTATTGAGATCGCGAAAGTCGGTGCAGACACGAATAGAGCCCTGTTTTTTGTCGACGGTACAGGGTTGGAAACCCATGAAGTATAAGCAATGGGGTAAATAAATCCGGCCGTGCGCAGTTTGTCAATTTAAGCTTTGATAGCTGCGGCCTTGGATGGGTGTAGCGGTCGTTGTTTTTGGCGAACTGGAGTGATGTCGGGCCAGGTGTCGATGCGATGTTCGACGATAGAGGGGTCGAGGCCAGGCATCTCCTTGTATGACCAGGCAAAGATATCCCTAAATTCCTGGAAGAGGGCTTTATATGCGGCGATTTCCTGAGGAGTGCAAGCAGCGCCAATGATGATCTCTTCGATAATGCCTGGTTTAATGGAAATGTTGATTTTTATGGTGGAGGAAATGTTAGCCAGATTACCTTCTTCAAAAGCGTCAGGTGCAGGAATGGGATTGTTGAACCAATCGATAGTCCCTGATGGGATAAAGTCTTTGGTTTCGACCGCGTAAATGGGATTGTGGCTAGGAGGCATGAGGGCTTCCTGCGGAAGGAAGAGTGCACGATGATGTAGTGCGTCCCAGGGAGAGTTCGAGCGTTGTATCTCTTCCAGTATTTCTTCGTCGCATTGGAAACGAAGGGAATATAATGGATCGTGAGGAGTGACCTTAGTGACAGTGTGTTTGCCCCCTGCTGTAGAAACAGAGGAGAAAATGCGAGGAGAGGGTGAGGTTTCACTCATCATAAACCATATATTGAGGTACTGAGGGGTACTCGTAGTAGTGGGATGGAGAGTCTCTGCAGGGGAATGAGCAGGAGAGTTGGGTGGGTTATGGGGTAAATCCTCAGAGATGCCATCTAAGAACCATGGAGGCGTGGGGAGTGCCTTGGGCTCGGGAGAAATGACGTGAAGATCCTCCATAGGCGAAGTAAGGTCAATTACCTTTGTTGTGGGACGGTGACGCAGGGCTAATTGACGTTGCCGATATTCGATGATCATCGGATGCTGGTATGTAAAATGAGACAAGGAATCACAAAGAGAGCAAGGGCATCTCATGCGTTCATTGACTGAAGTGGTGACATAGAGAATGTCGGTGAGAGGTGTTGTGGATGACGTAGCAGGGCGTGGGTTGTTCTGAAAGTCTCGGCTTATGATAGCTAATGCCTGTCGAAAACGAGGCAGGACTGGACAATGATGGGTGTAATGGCCATACTCAGAACAGATGGCACACACGAATTTGGTCTTCAACCCTTTACTACTGGAAGGTTGAGTGGTAGCGGTAGTAATGGGTGGTGTGGGGGTTGGATTGGGGGGAATCAAATTCCGTAATTCCGGTAGTGATGGGAAGTTGTTGGTTTGGTGACCCTCTTTATCACACAATGCGCAAGGTGGTGGGATGCGCGGAGGAAGTGGAGCTGTGGGCTCCTTCTGCTTTCTTCTGCCCCCAGCAGTAGCAGGGGGGGTAGGGAGTATGGGGGTAGTAGGGGTATTGGGAGTGAGAACAGGAATCGTCATGGGGAGTCCTTCCTATGGGCGAGGGACCATCTCAGGTGGATGTAAGTGCCACACTGGGATTGCTAACACCATATTGGGTAGTGTGAGCGTTGCGGCTACCTAGAAAGCTTCTATACCTGGTGGAGGGTAAAAGAAGGGAATTTGAGTGAGGGGTCGGGGAACTGTCTCCCAAATGGGATTAGGGCCTTGAGGGGGTGTGGATTCGTGGACTGTAGGGGTCGACGAGTGCGCAGGAGGCTCCTGTGGGAGTGGTGCTGCGACTGTTGAGATGTCAGGAATGACTGAAGCCTCCTGAGGAGGACGAGCACCCTCCTGTTGAGTTTCGTTAGATGAGATGATGCATACTTGACCAGGGGGAAGGAGTGGTGGTGCTCCATGGTATGTCCCTAACAAGGATGGATCTTTGAAAATCCCAGGACCCATCTCGACGAGTGGATATACGTCTTTGTTGGTGTGAATGAGAGGAAGAATGTTATTGAGACTGGCAGATGGATTTGGCTCGTAATGTGAGACTTGGTCAATGGTTACAATCTTTCCATTGTGGGGGAACATGATTGTCCAAAAGACGGATGATGCCACTGCCTTCATAGCATACATGTAGCTACGTCGAAGCAAGATATTGTAATCGAGCTGAGCGTCGATAACTTCAATGTCAATGAGAATCGTTTTTCCCCCGAGTTCCATGGGGACATTTTGGAAGAGCCCTTCAGGAGATGATGGTCGTCCATCATAAGCTCGTAATGTGATGGCGGAAGGTATGAGTTCCGGGGAACCAAGTTTCTTCCATAATGTTTTGGACATGATACATGTAGATGCCCCTTCATAGATGATACACCGATGGACGGTGATGTTCCGTATTTTGACTGGTATTTGAATAGCAACTGCGGCGGGAAGACACGGTTCACAGCTATCGAGGTCAAAGGTTATGAGTCGAGTATCGGCAAGATCGACTGCCCCTAAGGCGGAAAGTAGTGATTTCCGCTGAGTAGGACAAGTCTGGAGGACTTCCAGAACTGACATGGCAGCCGGGGATTGTGCTAAGTCATCTACCAAGCTATAGTTATGAGCGGCCCTAGCCTATGGGTTGTGGACATTCCTGCGCAATGGAATGCGAGGGATGCGTAATGGTGGTTCGGTGGAAGGGCGAGGGATCACCAACGGAGGTCCAGTCGGTGTAGGGTTTGTTTCTGGAGGGATACAAGTAGACTCAGTTGTTGTAGGATACTGACGATTGCGTGTTTTCAGAAGGATTTCTTCCTCACTGGTGAGGAGAATTGTTCACTCTGCTAGATTGTTGGGATTGTGGTATTGGCCCACCTGAGGTGGGGGATGCTGCATGTCCTGCTGGGTGTTTATGACACCTTGATGTGGGATAGGATTTTGCAGTACGACGGGAGGTGGTTGTTGCACATATTGTTGTTGTGCCTGCTGCGGGGCATGTTGCACAGGAGAAGGGGGGAGGCTCCCAGAGTCCTTCAACCTTTTGAAATCAACGATCTGTGGGCAATGGTGAGTGTAATGACCATATACACCACAAAGAGCACAAGGGTGGATAGTTTTAACAGTATTCCTCCCTAGGCATTTGTTGTTATTGCCCCCTTGGGGGTTTTGGTTCCCTTGGTTTTGATTTCCCCCAGTGGGTTGATGTTGTGGGGGTTGATTCCCGCCTTGACTAGGATTGTTGTTATTCTTGTTCCATCCTTTCCTCTTGGTGTTGTTTGAAGGATGAGTTGGATTGGCTGTGTTCAACTGTTCAAAATTTTGATATTGTTGAGCAGCAGAGGGTTGAACAAAATTGACCCCTGTATGAGGATGTGGGGGAGCCATGGGTTGTGGAGGACCCGGAAAGGGAAAGTAAGTGTTCTGTGGTGGTGCGGCTCCATAAGGTACATAGGAAGGCATGGCGCTTTCACTATTACTATAAGGTGATGTGGAGGGGGGACCACTGGTGTTTGGAAGAGGTGGATGTATGGGAGGTGCCGGTGGTGGTCCACTAATGGGTGGAGGTATAGCAACAGGATATGGTTGTTGGTAAGGGGGTGGGGGGTAATAAGAAGTGCCCCCATATGCTGGTGGGTACTGAGGCGTTCCATACATCGGTGGTGGTTGGGGTTGTGGACTGTGGTGCGTGGTGGCACCTATTAGCCCGTCTGCTGAGTGAGACATCCCTGGTTTGTCCTGGCCAAACGACACAGGTTTTGGCAGATCAGGAAGTACTGTGTACAAGTATCCTGACTGTGCATAAATGAGGTCATATTGTTGAGACTTGCTGATGGCTTCCTCTTCAGATTGTGGGAAGGTAGAAGCTACATCCTTACCAAGGAGAGCGACAAGTGATCTAAGAAACCAGTCAAGGCATTGTTGTTTGGTGGTTTCTGCTTTACACAAACTACGTCACCTATGCCACTCATGAATGTGGTCAACAATGTGGGTGGCTGAGGTCTATTTGAAGTTAGACAGTATTTCTAGACCATTGTCATGGCGGATGGGTAATTGGAAGAAAGTTAAGAAGGCTTTGGCCAAGGACTCAAAGGTTGTGTGGGACCCTGATTTTTCTTCGACATACCATTTGGCTGATGGGCCAGTGAGTGTGCGTTGAAAAAGTCACAATCTGACAGAATCATCCATAATGCTATTGGAAGAACACCATAGATGAAATGTCATGACATGATTGGCGGGGTCATCCCCTGCCTTCCCTTCAAACTTTGGTATGTCTGAAGGGAGTTTGGTTGGCATTGCAGGCCATGTGGCGTCATGCAATATAGGATCATTGGTGAGCTTGGTGAGATCTGGTATGTTGAGAGAGGCCAAGTGTGGCATCTGTAATGGGGTAGGAATGTTAGTTCCAGCCATAGTGTGTTGTGCACCTGACCCTTGATGGGGACTAGGTGGGTTGGTGCTCCCTCCTTGAGAGGAAGTGGGTCCCCCGCTTCCGTGCAAAGGAGAGCGAGTGACTGTGTGACCTTGGGAATTGGACCCAAGTAAGGTAGAACCAAGCAAAGCCGATCCTAAGATGGTAGCACTCACAGGAGTGTGTGAAGGAAGTACTGATGAACGAGTATGACCAGATACTCCCAGTAAAATAGGAGGAAGGTTGAGCAGACGTCGTGAACGATGGGGGTTCTGTGGTTCCCCTATGATGTCAGACTAATTGTGTGAAATGTGTGCAACAAGTGGTGAGAGAAAAATAGAACCAAGAGTCTTTGCTGTGACTGTTTTACACAATATATATATCAAAGTCAAACTGTAATCAGATGTGCATCATACATAAATGAGAAAGAAACATATATGTGGGTAAGAGGGTTTTGTCCACGTGGGGGAATCAAAAGAAAGCAAATGCCCGTGTCCTAGAAGACGTAACGTCCTTCCCCTCAAATAGCACTGGACCTTCCAATAGCTCTCAACAGTGGGGTCTGAAGTCACCGGAAGAGACACTAGTGAAGGATGACATAACTGGTTATAATGAGGGGTAGAGGGTGCAATATCCCGAAAGAGCTGGCAATACCTCCCAATAGCCACACAAAATGCAATCAAGGTGCAATTGCAGCCCACAACCGCCACCTGGGTAGATGTCCTAAAATTGGTCACTAGGTACCTCAGTCCAAGCGTGGCATTTAGATTTTCGGCCAAAGAAATGGGTCACGGGCTGGATCCCATCCAAGAGGTGGGTGCCTCAAGGGGGGACGCACAGAACAACCGGACCTCGGCCTTTGACCCTTCACGGGTATCTCCCTACCTTATGGTGATTGGAACGCTGGACTTGGAGGATTTGAAAGTTCCCTATTTGTCAACTTCTATGTTTGAAATTGTGAGAACCAGATAACGGGGGGTTATTTGGATGCCTACCCCTGAAATCCTACCTAGACTAAAATTTTCTTTTGGCACCTCCTGTGGAGGACAACTTAGTGAGTTGTTAGAAAATTTTTAGATGAAATTGTTTTGTGAGGCTGGGGGTGAAAACCAACCTCGTTCGATTAAAAGTGGGAGTGGATAGTCCAATCAAGAAAAGATGGGGTGTTTTC
>CBVK0103579382.1:0-10113 GCA_900067695.1 Picea abies
AGTGTTATTATTACTTTGAACAAGAAATTGTATAGGATACCCAAGGTAGTCCCACCTACTGCTATTTCCTTGATCTCTGCAAAGCAATGCAGGAAGTTCATTTATCATAGGGGGAATTTTGTCTTTTTCGTGATTCTCTCTCAGAGGGAGAAACATTTTTCAACCACATCCATGGCCTTCGCAATTGACCTCTCCATGAAGGAGATGCAAGTGGATAAGGTTGTGGAAGAATACAAAGACATTTTCTCATCACCTACTAGGGTACCTCTGCATTGTCAGGTCAAGAATCCCATCAGTTTGACTCCCGACACACCGCTACCCAATGGATCAGTCTATTGCCACTTTGTGTTAGAAAATGAGGAGATCAAGTGTCAGATCCAAGAAATGCTCCATAAGGGAAACATTCGATCTAGCTCATCACCTTGTGGAAGCCTAATTGTGCTAGTGTAGAAGAAAATTGGGACCTAGTGACTCTGCATTGATTATCGATCCCTAAATAAAATCATAGTTAGGAACCGATACCCAATTCCCCAAATAGAAAATCTCCTTGATCATATCAAGGGGTCCAAATAATTCACTAATATTGATATGAAGTATCGCTACCATCAGGTCCCAATAGAGAAAATAGATGTATGGAAGATTTCCTTTAATTCAAAAGAAGGTCTTTTTGAATGGTTGGTAATGCCCTCTGGTTTCACAAATTCCCCAACAACTTTCATGAGGATGATGGACAATATCTTGCGGCATTTAACTAATTATTTTCTAGTGGTGTATCTGGATGACATCCTCATCTACAACAAGACTTGGGCAGAACACTTGTAACATATTCAACATGTTCTCCACACTCTGTGACAACAAAAGATATATTCCAACTTAGAAAAATGCTCCTTCGACAGGGACATGGTGCAATACCTAAGCTACATTGTTGATGCACATGGTGTGTATGTGGATCCAACCAAGATCCAAGTCATCCATGACTAGCTATCCCCAACCATTCTCACTGATCTTCAAGGCTTCTTAGGCCTTGTCAATTTCTATCGCAGGTTCGTGTTGGGATTCTCTCATATTGCATGGGCACTCAACCAAGTAACCAGGGGTGGTGGTAAGTAAAAATTTGTGTGGGTCCTATCCCAACAGCAAGTGTTAGATGATTCGAAGTAGTTATTGTCCTCAACCCCAGTTCTTTCATTACCTGACCTGCAACAACCCTTTGAGATTGAGACATATTCTCCAGACTATGTTGTGGGTGAATCCTCACTCAGCATGGCCACCCCATGGCCTATAATAGTGAGACACTATCAAATGTCGTTCGTAAGTACCCCAATTACAACAAAGAAATGTACTCCATTGTGAAAGCCTGCTGCCAGTGGAGGTATTACATTCTCAAGAAGAAGATAGTCATCCACATTGATCATAAGTCGCTACAGTTCATGCAGACATGCCAATTGCAGAATGACTACCATCAGAAGTGGTCCACATATTTGCAGCAGTTCCACCTCAACATAAAGTGTAAAATAGGAAGTACCAAAGGAGTCCCTAATTTCCTTAGCCAACCTCCAATCACGACACTCACCATGATGATAGACTCTTACGACCATGATACCTCTAGATGGCCCCACCTCTATGAGATAGATCCTGACTTCACCAACACCTACCAATATGAGATAGATCCTGACTTCACCAACACCTACCAAATGTTGGGTGCAAAGATATATGTCACTAATTTCCATCTTCAGAATGGGCTACTTTGCCATCTGGGCCATCTATATGTTCCATCAAGCGAGTGAGTGAAGCTGATTTGGGAAGCCCGCTACATTAGGGTGGTAGGACACTTTGGTATTGAAAATATAGTGGGGGTGTTGCAGGGACATTTCTACTCGATAAAATTTCGACAATATTTTAACAAGTATATATGGTCCTACACTGCCTAGACTATTTCCAAACTGACCACTGAGAAACAAGGCATGTACACTCCTCTACCTATGCCTGATAGGCCCCAGGAATCTATCTCAATGGAAAACATGTCGAGCCTTCCACCGACCAAGTGGGGAAATGACTATGTGTTTTTGGTTGTTGATCTCTTTTCCAAGATGGTGATTTTTGTCGCCTACAAGAAGAGAATCATAATAGAGGCCACTGCCAAGATCTTTTTTGAATGAGTGTGGGTACACCTTGGGATCCCACAAACTATTATCTCATATTTGGACAGTCGGTTCCTTGGCACATTATGGTCGAGCCTCCGGTCACTTATGGAAAACAAGCTCACCAAGTCCACTTCCTTCCACCCTGATATGGATGGACAAACCGAGGTTGTCAACTGGATGATCGTGCATGTCCTGCACATGTACAATTACAAGCACCCATGCACATGGGATGAGAGTCTTCTCTATGTTCAACATTTAAACAATAGAGCCATGCATAGCTCAACCAACCACAACCCCTTTTAGGTGGGGTAACCCATCTTGGTTAGCAATTTCAAACCTACACCTCTTGTATGTTTTTCAAATGTACCAAAACCAATTTGATGAGAAGAAGGAGAATTTGATGAATGACCTTCAATGCATACCTTAGAGTTGTTTTCTAAAACAGATATAGAAGACACTTCCTTCAATCCTTCTTTGACTTTGTTGTTCTTTGAAGCTTTTACTTGAGGCGATCTCTTTCATTCCAAGTAGTCTTCATACAACACTTTCACCATCTTGGCCATGGAAAACACCGAATTTATGAACTCTTTCTCATCTTGAGAAAGTCCTCCTATAGATGCCATTTTCTCCCTTGAGATGAGCTCTTCCCTAGCTAACATGCAAAACTCAAATTCCAAATGTCAACTAGCTCAGATACCACTTGATCCAAAAAAGATCTTTTAATGACTATGGTTGAGTTATTAATTGCATGTGTTAATTAACCATTTATGAAGATGAACCAAAGAGGATGAATTTAATGAAGAAAATTAGCATCCATAAAACAATATACAGATCTGAACTGAAGCAATAAGAACAACAAACCATAACAAGAAAAGTGATAATGGAGTTTGACACAAAATTGCCTATGTCTTTGGGCCTTTGTCTCAATGGGGGAGGCTTCTTTATTAATTATTTAATGATTTCAAAGTACATAAAAAGTACATCAAATGGATCTCATACTATTATCACTGTGTTCTGATCGACCTCATAAATCCAACACAGCCGATGGCACTGGAAAAGACTGAGTGTAGCTCCCAGAAATGGCCCGCAAAGGTCTTCTTCTCAATAGCTTCCCTACATAAAAATGACTTTGTCTTGGCTTTGCTTCATCATAACGCTACTCTGACTATCCTCCATGGCCTCAAACAGGCCTGGTTTATATAGATCTAATGTTGGTTATCATTCCCCAACTTCCTCCCAAAATTTGGGCTCAAAAAGAGCCCAATATCTCCCAATAATGGCCAAAATCTTCAATAACAAGCATAAATCAATTAAAAATCCATACTATATGGTTAAAAACCCACTTTTAGCCAAATATATGGGCTAAGCCCCCAAAAGGCAGTGTGCACTCCCTCTAAACTGGTCATATGCACTAAATTTGGCCAAGTGCTAGCCCAAAGGGCTAAGCGTTGGCCCCAAGATTACACTAGCACCTGGTTTTGGTGCACATACCTCCCCTTTAAACGTGATCTGGTGGTTATGGGCTACACTCCTTTTCTTCTGATCTATGGTCACATTACTGCATGCAACCATAGACTCAGGCTTCGCCCTAGGCCCCTCCTTTTACGCCATATTACAACATGCATTCTAAATAATAATATTGTGGCTTGTATACACAAGGCACATACATGGCGCATTGATGTTAGGGCTCTTCTCAAAGTGCTTGTCTTGGTTGGTTGATCGTGGGTTCAAAACCCATGGACCCCAAAAAAAATTTAACTCGCCACATGTTTGATGACTGGGTGCCATGTGGCTGCCCATGCATGGGCCACGTGGCACCACCATATTTGCCCAAATATTCACCACGTGTCCAATTCTGATTGGGTCTTTCATCTACCTATTCAACTACTGTAGTGCTTCCACATGTCTCTGCCACATCAACATCATTAAATATCTTGGCGAATGTCGTGCTGACGTCATCATTGATTTTTTTTCAGTTAACCCCTTTGATTTTTTTAGCTAGTTGAGAATCTGATCAAAGTGCAATAACTCTCGCATACAGAGCCCGTTTGAGAAAGTAAACATATGGATGGAATCAACGCAATGAGACAATCACAATGGAATTAGTTTCATCCAATTTTGAGAACTTTCATTTTTGAGCCTTTTCTGGACCTGGGAAGCCTCTTGGATCCGATTTTAGATCAGTTATGGAACTTACACCATTATCAAGGTTGTGGATGATAATTATTTTGAGCTCAACATTCCCCCCTTCCTTGCCTTGCACCTAGTGTTCAATGTGGACCTCCTTCAACCTTATTTTCCACCATTATTTGACACCTCGAAGATAGCAAAACAATTGACACCAACAAAGATCAACCCCGACTACATGTAATAGTAATCCAATGATCATATCATGGACACATAGGTCAAGGGAATGCACTAGTAGAGGATCTATATTTATCAGGTTGTCAAAGAAGGGTAGCTCCTACACCACGGGAAGTGGCTCACCTAGGGCCAAATTCAACAAAAAATTCTTCATTTCATGGGGGAAATCAATGCAATGGATATCATTGATTCCTAAGGGATAAGGGGGGAGGATTAATCCAAGAGGATATCGGTGGCCACCCACTTATTTCAATGGGCTCAAAACAATTTTTTGGCAATTTACTAATTTTAACAGTTTTTCGAGTCCTGAAGTTCCAGGGCCATTTTGAGGGCCTAAATGATGTTATTTTCACGTTTGGGAACCTCAATGGTAGCTTAAAAAAAATGAGCCTACAAAATGAATATCCTCTTCAATACCTTTACAATGGGATACCATGCACCTAAAATAGAGATTGTATGCAAAAGTTACGACCCCGAGAAGTTGATGTACCAACTTACCCCAACGGGGCCTACATGACTTTTGGTGCTTCATATCCTAGGGTTAGGTTTTTGGATGTATAGGGTTTTTCAATGGTGCTTCATATCCTAGGGTTAGGTTTTTGGATGTATAGGGTTTTTCAATTCATGTATGTTGTAAAAATTATTTCAGAGCCTCATTATACTCATCTTCTTGCGAATGAGCATAGCCTTCACCTCCCTTCTAAGAGATAAGCTGCCACCATTCTAGCAAGATTGTTTTTATTTTGCATTTTACAATTTCAACATATTTCTTATTTAATAGAAGTCATTTTTTATTGTATCTCTGTTATTATTCACTTTTTTTGTGTGTTAAATTATAAATATGTGTTTTCATTTCGTTCCTCTCGTAAATCTGGATCAAAATGCCATAACAATATCATCGAACACTTATTCTCTAGAAAAATATGGACACAAACATGTCTTGTTGCCTTTGCAAGATGAAGGAGCCAAAGAAGAATCTAGTCCTAGTGTGTTTATGATAAGTCAGAAGGAATTTTTGCAAGAATTCAAGAAGAGAGAGCAGGGTACATTTTGCTTTAATTTGTAAGCCAAAGGTAATACTCACTACTAGAAATATGGATGATTTACCTACATAAGTTAAAACTATGTTGGATGAGTTTATTGATATTATAATTGATGATTTTCCAAATGCATTACCCACTATAAGGAGTATTAGCCATCATATTGAATTAATTCCAGGAGCAAGTTTGCATAATAAAGAAGCCTATAGAATGACCCTAGAAGAAAATGAAGAGATTAAAAGGTAGGTACATGAGTTTTTAGACAAATTTTTGGTGAAGGAGAGTTTGATTCCATGTGTTGTATGGACAATAATTATCCCAAATAAGGATGGAGGATGGTGCATGTGCATTGACTCCAGAGAAATCAACAAAATCACCATAAGGTACAAATTTCCATTTCATCGCATAGATGATTTGATGGATTGTTTGAGTGGTTCAATTTTTTTTCAAATATTTATTTAAAGAGTGGATACCATCAAATTAGAATTAGAGAAGGAGATGAATAAAAAATTGTTTTCAAGACCAATAGTGGATTGTATGAATGGTTGGTTATGCCTTTTAGGCTCACAAATCATCCTAGTACATTTATGATAATAATGAATGAGGTCTTAAAGGAATTTATTGGAAAGTTTGTGATAGTATATCTAGATTCTATAGACAAACAAAAGAGGAACATTTAAGGCATTTCAAGATGGTTTTGAGTACCTTGTAGAAGGAAAAATTGTTGATAAATTTGAAGAAAAGCAGTTTTATGAATTGGGAGCTGATATATTCGGGGTTTGTAGTATTTGAAGAAGGTTTGAAGATGGACCCAGAAAAGGTTCATGCAATTTTAAATGGATCAACCCCAAGAAATGTATTTGAGGCAAGAAGTTTCCATGGATTTGCAAGTTTTTATAAAAAGTTCATTTGAAGTTTTAGTTAGATATTGTACCTATTGTAGAAACTATCAAAGAAAGAAAACAACCATTTGAGTGGAGTGAAGCAACTAATATAAATTTTACTATGGAAGAAAAAGATTATTGAAAATCCCATGTTAGTTTTTCCAAGCTTTGATAATTTCTTTCAATTTGAGACTTATTCTAGTGGGACTAGAATAGGAGTTGTCTTTAGTTAGGAGAAAACACCAATTGCGTATTTTAGTGAGAAATTAAATGAAGAAAAAAGATATTCCTCTTATGACAAGGAATTTTATGCAATTGTTTAAGCACTTGAGAAGTGGAAGCATCACCTCATGCTAAAGGATTTTTTTCTATTTAGTGACAATTATGCATTACAATTTATAACTAGTCAACCAAAATTGAATCAAAGACATTCCAAATGGGTTGAATTTTTGAAGAATTTTAACTTTTTGACTAAACACACAAGTAGTAATTGTAATAAGGTTGCTAATGTGATGCATCCCCTTCCCCTCCTAGGTGTTCTAGGACCTCTCCGTCAAGAATTTTCAATAACTGATATGGATTAGCTCTTCGGGCACCTTGTTGGAACCCAAAATAACTTATACAAGCCCCATTTTCTCCTAAGGCCCAGGTCCTATGGAACCCGCGGGCCCTCCCCTTCGCGTTGTTCAGATCTCAAAGCCAATGGGCACTAGCTTCTCTTGCTAAGCCCCTTTCTTTCACGCAACCACAGACTACAACCATGGGCCAACTCCCTTCATGACTCCGCACTTCAGAACTTTTGCAAGTTTCTTTCTACCTTTCACCCGATGTATGAATTGAAAAATTCTGTAGGACCAAATCCACGGTCCACACTCTCCTTTTGATGTGACCTCGGGCTATGACCCATGGCTTAATCTCCTGGTAGCTCCACAGCTTCCCGCTTCGCATTATCTTTACCTTGCTCTTCACGATTTTCCCGAAGTGTAATGTACCTCAAAAACCACCATAATTTATTTATTTTTTACTAGTACATTTATCCTTGAAAAGTTTCGAGATCTCAAGCAAGTAAGCTTTCTGTTAGAAGGCTTGAGTCAGAGGGTTTGTTAGAGTCCTTACTGTCATCGACTGTCCTTACCATTCAACTTAAGTTTTCTAATCAATGATATAATGGGTATTTACTCATCACTTCAATGTTGAATTAAGACCCTAAAATTTATAATTACTCTCTTATTTGCTAGTATCTATAACACTACCACAGTCTTAGAAATACAAGAAACTTTGGGGTTTTCATGACCAAAACCCTACATAGAAAAATTACCCTCTGTTTGCAATACCATCGACTTGTAATACGGTCTGTTACTTCCATACCTCTATCCAGGATGAAGACTCTCCAACGTTCTTTACTAGTCCATTCATTACATTATTAGAGTTATAACAATAAGTTTCTTCTAGGTTCCTGCAGTTTGTGAAACATAACAGAGGTCAATCAGGTTTCGGCGATTATAAATTCCGAACACGGAACGAAACAAAGGGGTCACACTGTTTTCCAAAAATGCGAAAATGCGGGAAGACTGTGGACCCAATACTTCGGGGTTTCGAGGTTTTAGATTTCATGTTTAGAAGTGTCAAACATTAACACACCACAACCTCAGAAAGGTGAAAAAGGAAAGTGGGACACGCCCATCAGGGTTTCGAGGTTCGGGACTTCGTGAGTTCAAGTACCCAAACAACAACATATACAAACTTTCGAATTGTGAAAGGTGTCAAGCGTATCAGGATTTCGGGGTTCAAAATCCACACACCACAGCTCCTGAAAGGTGAAAAAAGGAAAGTGGGACCTGTCCATCGGGGTTTCGGGTTCGGGACTTCATGAGTTCAAGCATCCAAACAACAACATATACAAACTTTCGAGATTGCGAAAGGTGTCCAGCGTATCAGGATTTTGGGGTTTGGGAACCACACACCACAACTCCCAATGTCGCGAAAAAAGTAAGTGGGACCAACACTTCGGAGCTTTCAGGGATCGGGACTTCACGTGTTCAAGTGCCCCAACTTCTCATGTATCAAACCTCTGAAAAGCGAAAAGGAAAAGATGAGACCCACATTTCAGGATTTTAGGGTTCCAGATTTCATAGTTTTCATAGCCAAACATCCAACATACAACAATTCCCAAAATTGCGAAAAAAAAGAACGTGGAACTAACATTTTGGGATTTCGGGGTTCGGAATCCCGCGACTTCAAAAGCCAAAACATCAACCACAAACAATTACTGAAATTACGAAAAGAAAATAATGTGGAACTAACATTTCGGGATTTCGGGATTCGGGGTTTCAGGATTTCAAATGCCAAACAATAGCACACAACAATTCCTGAATTCCGAAAGGTGAAAGGGTTTGGAACCAACACTTCGGAATTTCAGGATTTGGGGTTTCAGGGTTTCAAATGTCAAACAACAGCACAAAACAATTCCCAAATTCTGAAAGGTGAAAGGGTATGGAACCAACACTTTGGGATTTCGGGATTCAGGGTTTTGTGGTTTCAAATGTCAAACAACAACACACTACAATTCCCGAATTCCAAAAGGTGAAAGGGTGTGAGACCAACACTTTGGGATTTCGGGATTCGGGGTTTCAGGGTTTCAAATGTCTAACAAAAACACACTACAATTCCCAAATTCTAAAAGGCGAAAGGGTGTGAGACTAACACTTTGGGATTTCGGGATTTGGGGTTTCCCGGTTTCAAATGCCAAACATCCAACATAAACAAACATCCAACAAAAAATGCTAAAGAAGAGAAGGTGGGACCCACATTTCAGGGTTTCGGGGTTCGAAACTTCATGAGTTCAAGTGCCCCAAACCTCTCATGTAACCAACCTCCAAAATGTGAAAAGTGGAAGCTTCGAGGTTTCAAGGTTCAGAACTTCGTGAGTTCAGAATCCACACAGAAGGGCACAAAGGATAAAATTTTCTGTATAAGGTAAATTCTATNNCAACAATCACAATAATTAAATACAATTATTAAATTTGAAATTCGGAATTGCCAAAGTCACACGAAGTCCAAATACATGAAATCCTCGGATTAGATCAATATTTCTCAACAGTCCACAACCAAGGGCTGAGATCTTCTCCACGCTTCATGATGTTTTCTAACTTATCGATGCAGTTCTTTCGATTTGTGACTTTGCAAATATTCTTATTTGCTACCACATATTTATCCTCTAATCAACGGCTAGGATTCCTTTGTGTCTATGGACTTCACGAGTTTTCACTTCTCCTACCTATGGCTTTCCCTATTTTCGAATCAATGGAGCATTTATCTGACGCTGTGTCTTATCTCAATGGACGACTAGGATTACTTCTGCTCCCATCTCTTCGGGTTTTTTCCTCCTTCCTTTTCTCTAAAAGGTTCTTCCTCCAAAGTCTGTGGATATCTGCCATGTATCCTTCCCAACACCAATGGTTAGGATCAACTCTGCTCTTTGGAGTTCGGGAGTTTCAACTTCTACTCCACGTAGATATTCCAAAGCTTTACCTCCCAGACCCTTCAATCTGTTGCCACTTGTCAACCTTGATGATGGATGGTCCGAAATGGTTTTGAACTTCGAGACTTCACAAGTGTGCTCTCCTGTGAACTTAAAAGGGTTTAATTCCCGTGAACTTACCTCTGGATCCAATGCTTGTT
>CBVK0103579385.1:0-13501 GCA_900067695.1 Picea abies
TCTGATACCACTTAATGTAACCCCCTCCCCTCTTGGGGGTTCCAAGACCTCCCGGTCAAGGATCTTCGATAACTCAGTTGGATTAGCTCTTTGTGCCCCCTGCTGGAACCCAAAATAACTTATACAGGCCCCCTTTTCTCCTAAGGCACAGGTCCTATGGAACCCACATTCCCTCTCCTTCACGTTGTTCATATCTCAACGCCAATGGGCGCTAGGTTCTCTTGCTAAGCCCCTTCCTTTCACGTGACCATAGACTACAACCATGGGTCAACTCCCTTTGTGACTCCATGCTTCAAAGGTTTTGCGAGATTCTTCCTACCTTTCAATAGATCTCTTAATCGACTAATTCTCTAGGACCAGATCCACGATCCACACTCTCCTTTTTATGTGACCTCGAGCTATGATTCGGGGCTTAATCTCCTAGGTGCTCTGCAACTTCATGCTTCATGTTATTTGTACCCTGCTCTTCACGATTTTCCCAAAGTCTGAATATGTGAAACCCTTAGATCAGATCAATGGTTCTCAATAGTCCACAGCCAACGTCTGAGATCTTCTCCATGCTTCACGATATTTTCTAACTACTCGACGTAGTTCTTACGATTCACGATTTTGCAAATTTGCTTATCTATTGTCCCATATATATCCTCCAATCGATGGCTAGGATTCCTTTGTGATTGTGGACTTCATGAGTTTTGACTTCTCTTATGTATGTCTTTCCTGATTTTCGAATCAGTGAAGCATTGATATAACACCACATGTCCTATCTCAATCGACGACTAGGATTGCTTTGGCTCCAATCTCTTCGGGTGTTCTCCTCCTGCCTTTTCTTTGAAGGGTTCTTCCTCTGAATTCTTTGGATCTCTGCCACATATCCTTCCCAGCACCAATGGTTAGGATCAACTCCGCTCTTCGTAGTTTGGGAGTTTCAACTTCTACTCCATGCAGATCATCCGAAGCTTTACCTCCTAAAACCTTCGATCTGTTGCCACCTGTCAACTTTGACGATGGACGATCCTAGCTAGTTCGGAACCTCGGGACATCACAAGTACGATCTCCTGTGCACCTAAAAGGGTTTAAGTCCCATGCACTTACCTCTGGATCCAACGCTTGTTGATCCATGCACTCAGATATAACGGTTGATATCTGTTCTCCTCGATCTCGTTCCTCATTATATGGAATGTGATATGACGGTCCAAATTCTTCACAGTGCTCGATCCAAAAAACACTATCACTCTTCCTCCTAAGCTTATGCTTTCTTCCCTGACTTGGAATATTTCATATGTTTCAAAGGCTTCACCTTTGAAATACCCCCTGCGAGCCCTGATGTATTGGGTCTTGACCGTGTTTTCCCTCCTGAACTTTGGTAATGAAATTTAAACCCGGCCCTAGCGCACACCTGCGCTTGACATGCAACTTTGTAATTTCTTTCCTGAGCTAACAAATCACTCGACCTTCCAAGGAACTCTCCCTTTTCTTCCTTAGAAGAATTTTTGTGCCCTCCTGAGATACTTTGTGCTTGACCTCCTGAGGTTGTAAAGTGGAACTAATTTACTCCTTGCATTCTCCTTGTGCTTGATTTGCCTTCAGATGGATGTCTTTAAACACTTCATCTGAGTGTTGTCCTAGTGCACTCCTTGCACAGATATTCCTCAACCTTGAACTCTACTTCAGGTTCTCTGATGCATCTCTTGTATCTGCTCGATGCACTCCTACAGAGCTATTAGACAAAGTGTCCAACAACTCTATGAGTGTATCTCCTTTGACACTCTTCTCCTTGAAATCAAGGAAGATTTCACTTTGTTCACTCTTTCACATGCTCGATGACCTTCTGGAAGAGCTCTACAAAAACTTTAGTAATTTTGTTTTTTCCTCTATGCTTTCTCTGCACATTCTTCCCTCCAGAGTATTCAGTAACTCTAAGGCTCCTTGAGTCTGTAAATGTTCTGGTGTGCCCTCCTGGAACGTTTTCTCCTAAACTCAAAGCAGAGTTCATATATGCACTCCTTGCGTTGAATCATAGAGTTTTCACACTTTGTCATGCACTCCTTGCACTTAGCCTAAAGAACCCATAATAGTTCCAACAAACTCTCAAAGATAGTAGAATCTATCTTCACCCTGTAGATGGAAATGATTCATACACATCTATATCATAAACTCATAAAACACGAATGAAATTCATTCATAAAACACATAATCACACAAAATCATATGTAGGAAAACAATTATTTTTGTATTATCTTTGAATGTCTATACAAATGTTTACAAAGGATGGACTGCAACATAGTCTCAACGTTCTCTCCTTTCTTTTTCTCCTATCTTTCTTACCCAATCCATTCTAACGAATTTAGATACAATTTTTTTTTTAAAAGAGGGGTTCCTCGAGATCTCCCTCCATCTACCTACTCTCATTAATTACATTTAATTACATTCAATGGCCATCTATCCAAATTAGATTTATATCTCATCAACTTGTCAGCCATTAAAGGCAACATTATCTCCTTCCCGCACAAAGGCATCTATTTGGCTCTTCCAGCCTTACAACATTTAATTGCATTTAATTTTATATTTGAAATTTTAAAATGAGGGAAAAATGAGAGGGTTGGCACATCTCCCCTCCTTGAATGCACTTTGATGTGCTGGAATGCTGGTGCATTGCTGAGGTGGAGCGATACCAAAATGTAAATTGTGCATACCAAAATGTTCAATGAGGGAAAATCTGAACAAAGAAAAGCACAGTGGGGGACTTCCAAGACATTTCAGACAAGATAGAAGCTTTTCTCAGATAAATGATTTTGATTATTGACCAGGTATGCATAATGAAGTGAATAAGTTTGTGGATAAGTGCATAATTTTTCATCGTGTTAAAGGGAGAAGTCAGATTATAGGGTTGTATAAACCATTACCCATTCCAAATAGGCCATGGGATGCAGTGAGTATGGATTTTGTGTTGGAATTGATAAGAACACAGATGGGTAATGATTCAATATATGTTGTGGTAGATATATTTTAAAAAATGAGTCATTTCATTTCTTGTACCAAGACTAGTGATGCAACAAATTTTCAATTTTTTTCTTTAAAGAGGTTGTAAGGTTGCATGGTTTACCCAAAAGTATAGTTTTTGAAAGAGATACTAGGTTTGAAAGTACGTGTTTTGAAAGAGATACACCATAATATAACCAGTCATATGTCACATATGCAGTAACAAAAATACTTAATCCATATACAATCCACTCCCTGACTGGATCCAAAGTCCAAGGAGGTCCATCAATGCCATCAACATCCTCAATCTGTCAAGAGCCTGCACACTCAAGAGAAACTATTCAATAACACTTGTCTATAAATAATAACATAACATAACATCATAAATCACAATCTCATCATCAAAATCAATAAGTGAAGCAGTCAATCATATAATGAATTGGATCACTTGCACGCAAGTTTCCTCAAAGAATAAGTCACATCAAGTGCGCGCAAGAGCGGGATGTTACAGGCTCCAAAGAATAACTTTAAATGAACCTATTGAAAATGAATGAAGCAAACATAACTTATGCACGGGCAAAAAAATTCTACAAAGTTGTCAAAAAACAGTGCATACAAAGACATGAGATTGAAAAAAAATCTTAAACTTGAAAGTGATATGATGTAGAAGTTTAAAAAATTGAAGGAGATAAAGTATCCTCGGGATCACACTTTAACACCAAACACTTCTACGAGGGACAAGAGAGAAAAAATGATTTAAAATAGATCTTCTTGCATAACTTATTGCATACATTGCAAGGATGTAGGTTTATTTATACAATGAAATAGGCCCAATGTTGGTCATCATAGTTGGGAAGATAATATCCCCTATGTGAGATGACAAATCACTCTGCATTGGAACTCTAATAATGCATTGGAACTCCAATACCCCCCCACAAGAGAAATGTAGGGAGAAAACAAAAGAAAACAAATATGGGTTTTGACAACAAGGCCTAATGAGCTACCCATGTACAAACTCTCATAAATGGAGCAAAGGAGGAAAACCTATAGGAAAAAAACTCATCTCCAAAAGAGAGAAAAATGCAAATGTTGAAAATAGCGTTGAAGAAAATCTCACACAAATGCATTGAAAAGAAAGAGCATGAGGCCCATGAAGGATGAAATATTCAATCAATAAGTATGAACAAGCTTTGATGAAGAGGGACAAGTAACCTCAAAGAACATGGTTGAACTCTGAATCTAAAGAGGATTGGTTACAGAATCACGAGAATGTCAAACATTGACAACCATCACATAAATGCATCAGAAAGATAAGTTCCTGTGAGGAACCGTATTAAAGGGTTCAAATAAAAGAAAACAACATCAACCGTCAAAATATCATTGAGGCTTGCTGATGCTGAAAACTCCTAAGTATGGCTAAAAATCTAAAGAGGGCCAATTAACGCTACACTGTCAAGACCATCAAAGATCCACATAGAAATCCAAATTTCATACTTTTCAAGAAAAGAGACCAATCCTATGAAACGAGTCCTGACTTAGAAGGATCGATGAGGTACTCATTTAAAATTGATAAAACATCATATGCTAAGTGTTCCTATGGACAACAATCCATCTCACCGGAGTGCATGGGTAACTAGTTGTTGCAACCGCTGAGTCAATATAAGAATCAATGTTGTGTACAAGGAGCACTCTGAAGACGCTTGATCTTGATAAAAAATGGTGAGTAAAAAATCGCCCGAGGAAGCATTGCATACTACCCCCACCCCCCATGTTGAATTGAGTGGAAAAGATGATGGAAATAAATGTCACAATTGATGAATAAAGTATGGAGTACGAGCTAAAGGAGGAAAAGATGAAAAACAACCTATGAAAGAAACACTCCAAAGTGGCGAGCTCCAAGAGAGTCCAAAACAAGGCAGTACATGGAGACAAATGCCTAGTTACAGTCCTAAAATTACCTGCACGAGTGGGATAGAATCAACTACTCAAAGGTGTAGATCACAAGGTACCATAAATAACCATCATGGACAACAATCCTCAATATGCATCATGGATGAAACACATCTATAGTATGTCCTCAAACAGTTCCTCAAATGCTTCCATGACCAACCATCAGTCCAACCACAGACAATCATCAGAGTCGAGACATTACAAAGATGTTATCGTATACACCTCTTCATCAAAGAGTTGAAAGAAGAGGAACTAGAAAAAGGCCATGGATACCTAACAAAATGACAATGTTGTCTTTGACCATGATGTTGAGGATGTCGATATGTGGAGGATGTAGACACTGAACCTAATTACAAAGAGTTTGTTGCTACCAAAAGATATGATGTTGATGTTGAAGATTATGATACTGGAAAATATAATGTTGAAGTTGTTGTTGAATCTAACTGTGAAATATCGAAAGATGTATCAATAAGAGATGTAGCTGGTGGCTGCTGCAACTCAATAGTAGAAGAACTATTTGAACTGATAGACTCTTGTGTTAGAAAAAAGTGAGTATGGATGGTAGAAATATAGTCACAACTTCCTAATGACAATGAAGTCCCATCAAAACCAAGTTTGGATTTTGTTGATCTCATCATAGGCTAAATGAGATTTATAATCCCATGTCCATTCCTAGTAAGGATATCACTAGTGTATCCCATCTGATGCATCAATTTTAATCCAATAAAAGAACTTTGTGACTCAAAAGTTGGCGAAGGAAGCTCATGAGTGATTGGAAATACAAAAGTGCCATTAGAATCAAGAGACTATTGAATATATTTCTATATAAACACAATAATATCTTCCTTCTCTTTTAACTCAGCCAAAAAATGCTTATTGAGAAGAGTGAATTTCTCTTCCATCTCATTAAAGCTAGTGGCCCAAGTATAAACATGAGCTTGAAGCTTCTCCATTAAATCCCAATGAGTCTAGAATCCATGAAAATATGGGTACTTATGTTTTGAAAACAAACCTTGGATTTCTCTTGTTCACCTCGAAGTTTGCAAACTTCTTTGAAAAATTTTAGATTCAGAATCTAAAGGTTGGAGATAACTGTATATTTGTCATCCATTACAAATATTATCCCCCCAATGAATGATACCAAGAAATGGATATGTAATTACGTCGAAAGGCATACCCCTATTGATAATGGGCACAATTAATGATCTTTTAACCTTATTTAACCTTAAACCCTAATGCATTGAAGATGATGGTATATTCTTAGTCGTCCTCCAAAATCAACGGATCAGATTTATTGTTCATAACTTTCTTGCATTTATCAAGGCATCCGTTAACATGTTTACTTTTTAACATTTACCTAATCACATTAAAAAAAAAATTACTGTAAAGATATGCAATTTCCACGTTTAAATGATTAAGTAGGATTAAACCGTGGCATCTAAATTAAGACATCCTCACCTGTCTGTGCGTTTCATTTTCGCCACGTATTTTCTCAACTATCCATGGGTGTGTTTCAATTGTCCCTGTCCACCCATTCTCTACCGGCCCCGCATTTCAGCTGTCCACCCATTCTCTACCACCCCATGTTTGATATTATCCTAAAACCCTGTATTAATTGTGCAGTGTATATCCTTAGCGATCAAGTGTTGGAGCTTCTTGAATTGTAAACGAAGAAGAGCACCCAGAGGATACTGAAGCGAGCTCTCGATATATGCGATCGATATGGTGTGAAGGAAGAGACCCATGGTGTGGTTGGCGAGGCCAAAGAGAGGATATGTGAAGACGCGGCCAAGTTGGGAGCACATTTTCTGGTTGTCGGTAGCCATGGACATGGCACTTTCCTCAGTTATTTTATCATACTGATCTTACAATCTATGCTTTTCAGTATAATTCGACGATGAATTTCGTGGTTAATTAACTCGGTGACTGTGTGATTGACGATTTGATATATGCATTATTTAATTTCTCACAGGCATATTTCGTCATTTTCGTGGGAGGCTGAAGACATTATGAGGCTTGCCAGCGCTAATAGCTCGAGTACAATAAAAGAGACGTTGCATTCCAAGTCTGCATCTAACGCTGGCATTGAAGATCAACCTGAAAGACTTCCCGTAGGTCAGACGCGGATCGTAGATGTTTTATATTGAAAAACATGGCTTATACTACTGGAAAAGATAGAAAAAGGGTTTTATGATAGAAAATTGTTTTTAACATTGTTTCTTGTTTCGCACTCAGTCCTGGAAATTGTCAAGAAATTATCTGTGCAACGCTTCCTCCAAAAGCGAAAGGAGAGGTAAGCAAACTTTAGATCATTAACTTAGATTCTATATATTCAGAAGATTGAATAGGAAATCCAATGAATAAATCCTTTAGCAATCATTATTTTTAGTGTAAATTTAGATGATTGAGTAGGCAAATGTGTATTAAAGCGATGAAGTGTTTTGGCGCAGAATCAATAGCGTGGCTCCTTACACCACGATGAACACGACCACATTGCCTTCAAAAGCGTGGAAAGACTCAGAAGATCAGATCATCCTCTCCTTGGCTTGTCCATCACAATGATTTTAAAATTTCGGTGGCTGCTATCGACTATTATTGCCATCACGCAACATTTTCTTCATCAACGTTTTAAAAAAGAGAACGTGTTTTCTCCTGAGTACACCGTCACAGGCGATGCTTATGGGAAGTAGAGCAGTGGCAGTTTTGTCACCACTCTCACATTGCTGGGATTGGCAGCCTCAAGTTGCCGAGCAATTTCTTTAGATGATTGAGTAGGCAAACGTGTATTAAAGCGATGAAGTGTTTTGGCATTTTCTCCCGAGTACACCGTCACAGGCGAAGCTTATGGGAAGCAGAGCAATGGTAGTTTTGACTCCACTCTCACATTGCTGGGATTGGCAGCCTCAAGTTGCCGAGCAATTTCTTGATTTAGCAGCAATCATTCTGCGCCGCACAGAGTGTATGGTACATATATATTTATTTTTTCCAATAAAACATCGAAAACCTACCTGTATGGAATTATATCGCTGTTAATTACATGGGTTTGAAACGTTGCAAATTATTTGGAAGCATTGACGCGTGTTTTATGTTCGAATTGTTTTATATTAAAAAATGGGTTTTTATAGTGCATGTTGTAAGTTTAATAGCCGTAAGCCGCCTTTCGGTGTTCACCAGCCGCGACTTAGCAGTTGTGCTAGTATTAAATTTCTTTCAATAATTTTTCATCAAATTTAAAGAAATAATACAATAGTTGAGTTTCCTGTAAACCTGATCTTGTCTTTAATTAGTGACTTGAATCGATCCTCCTTCTCAGAATAACATGGGTATGTGGAAAAAAAATATAAAAATCCTGTTGTGCATTTCCATTGGGTTGGGTAAATGTTTATGGTTGCCTATGAACAACCATGTTAGTTGAGTTTCCTGTACACCTGGTCTCGTCTCTAATTAGTGACTTGAATCCATCCTCCTTTTCTGGGGATAACATGGGTATGTGGAATAAACATATAAAAATCTCATTATGCATTTCCATTGGGTTAGGTAAATGTATATGGTTTCCTATGAAAAGCCATGTTTCAACAAAAATTAATAGTTGATTATAAATATATACCCAATCCAAACTTTTTAAAAGAAAAATCTAAAAGGTATTCTGAACCTGCAAGGAGCCTTCTTATGAGAATGCATTCTCAGGTCCTGTGCCTCCTCACACATTGCTATCTGTCTATGTAATGAATGAATGGATATCAAGTATGGTGGTCCTGTGCATTTGCAAACATTGCTATCTGTCTATGCAATGGATAGATGGATCTCGGGTCTGATGCGCAAGCAACCTTCCTATGGGAATGCATTCTCATATCCTTTGCATGCTCAAACATTGCTATTTGTCTATGTAATGGATGGATCATAGGTATGGTGGTCGTGTGTGTCCTCAAACATTGCTATATGTCTATGCAATGGATGGATCTAAAAGTGAACTAATCAGAATAGATTAATAGGTAGAACGAATCCATTACTAATATGTAGAGGAAGCTAAAGGGGCTTGCATACCACAACCACATGTTGCCATACCTTTAACACCTGTCATAGGCTCTTGTAATAAAAATAATGTGTATTGTTGTATTACAATCCAAAGCAACTATTTGGAAGGATTAAGAATATGCTAGCATCTTTAAATGATAACTATACTATTGAAATTTATGGTTAAAAGATCATTAAATGTGCCTATTATCAACAGTGCACTGTATACTTAATATTTATTTCTGTCTATATATTGCTATAGGTAATTAGGATATTTTTTTATGTCTATATATGAATGCACATAGTTAAGATCTTTTTAATTATTTAAAATATAGGGATTTGTTTCACATTTTTCCTTAAACTTTAGTGTACATCATTTCAAACTTTCTCTTTTTTTATTGGTTATAATATTATATATTTTTTTATTTTTTAAAGAATTTTACAATTTTTAATTAAGGGATGTGATTTCAATATTTAGTTAGAATAAATTAAGGATTATGATTTCAATCATTAATCTTTTCAGGTTTATTTAATTATATTAAGAAATTACTCCTAGTCAACCAATTAGGGCATTTAGGTGATTAAGAAAAATTTCATTTAATTGTAATTAACATAGTAGTGGATTATATATTCGTTTTAATTTTTATGAATTTGACAAAAGTTTACATTAAATATGGTGAAATTAAGTTGAGAGGTGTTTCTGATTTTATCTCATCTCCGATAAGAAGAGAAGATGAGGAGCCATGGATATGCCAAAAACAAACTACACGGATGGATGTTGCTCAAGAATAGTAAGATCCATAAACGGAGTGACCTCTCGGCTCCATAAACATAGTTGTTAAATTAAATTGAACAACAATTCGGGTGTATTTAGGAACAACAATTTGGATGTATTTATGATTGTGCAACATCTCTATGGGAATGCAAGAAAAATCATTTTGGTGGGATTAGGGCCTCTCAAATGTGCGCCACATTTCTTGTAGGAATGTAAGAACGATGAAGGGAAATGCATTAAGGAAATAAATAGCATGGTGTCGGGGTATAATTTCACTCTCGGGTACATGGTCGGTCGATTTGAATACGAACTTCCCAGCTCCAATCCAATAAAATCTTTTGCGATATGTAAGATGCAAGCATGGATGGATGTAGTGCACAATTATGCTAGCTATGGAAAGAATATGAAGCCGACACATAATATTAATAGAATTTATATTTATGATGTTGTGTAGAAATTGCATCATAGTGGTGTTGTTTAAGGATTATGTAGGTTTGAATTCATGTATGTCTTTTTTTTGGTGTTGTTTAAGGATTATGTAGGTTTGAATTCATGTATGTCTTTTTTTTCGCAGGTTCCAAGACTGCAAGCCATGTTTGTTGTGGGATGTGAAAATATGGTGGGGATATCCTATGTGCATGTATGTGTTGACGCTTCCTTCCATGTCTCGTGGGACGCATACCATCTTATAGACAGAATTAACTCTATAATAACAGACAATATTCACTTTCATCTCTAATGTTTTGGTTTGATTAAGTTAATTCTAGGTGTTTAAAACTGTATATAATGTTTTCTTTTCTTTGTAAATGGGAGGTAATGTCCTTCTATTTATAAACATTTGAATATTATAATTATTGAGAAATTATGTTGTGAAAATTTATATTTAATTTATCACATCATAAATATTGATAATGATGAATATTTTTGTAAGTATTATTTTAATTTATTTTATTTAATTAGAGACAAATTGATTAGAAAATGAAGTTATAAAGAGTAAATCATTATTCAATGAGATAGTGGAAAGGGATAAATATCATCACAGTAAATATTGTCCAAGCACAACAGTAAACCCACTACTAAAGATGTGGGATGTGAGGGAACAAGATAGCAAAAAGTTAGGCCAAAAATGTTCCCTATGGTTAGGGATGAGGAAAAAATACCTAGGAAAGTTATTCATTTTTTATAAAAAAGGAAGAAGATAAACAAATGTAGAGGACGCTGTTAGATAATAATGATGAAATTCTATACTTTGAAAATTGTTAAGAGATATTTCTATTGTATCCAAGATTTGTGTTTAAGTGGTTTTCAGATCCAAAAATTCAAGAGGTTGTTAAAGGCTATCCTAACATATAAATATGTATACAATTTATCAAATTATCCTAACATATAAATATGTATACAATTTACCAAATTATCAAATTGAATTGAGATTTTGTGAGCATATAGTCTCACTTGTTAGCCCTTGTGGACTCTCTGTCCACAGCTTAATTTCTCCAATTTTAATTTGGTATCAGAGATGGTGTGAGGGCATGGTGTTGTTTAAGGATTATGTAGGTTTGAATTCATGTATGTCTTTTTTTCGCAGGTTCCAAGACTGCAAGCCATGCTTGTTGTGGGATGTGAAAATATGGTGGGGATATCATATGCGCATGTATGAGTTGACGCTTCCTTCCATGTCTCGTGGGACGCATACCATCCTATAGACAGAGTTAACTCTATAATAACAGACAATATTCACTTTCATCTCTAATGTTTTGGTTTGATTGAGTTAATTCTAGGTGTTTAAAACTGGAGTTATTGAAGATCAAGTTATGTATATAATGTTTTCTTTTTTTTGTAAATGGGATGTAATGTCTCTTCATTTATAAACATTTGAATATTATAATTTTAGAGAATATATGTTGTGAAAATTTATATTTAATTTATCTCATCATAAACATTATAAACATTGATAATGATGAATATTTTTGTAAATATTATTTTAATTTATTTTATTTAATTAGAGACAAATTGATTAGAAAATGGAGTTATAAAGAGTAAATCATTATTTAATGAGATAGTGGAAAGGGATAAATACCATCACAGTAAATATTGTTCAAGCACAACTGTAAACCCACTACTAAAGATGTGGGATGTGAGGGAACAAGATAGCAAAAAGTTAAGCCAAGAATTTTCCCTATGGTTAGGGATGAGACTAACTTGAAAAAAATACCTAGGAAAGTTATTCATTTTTTATAAAAAAGGAAGAAGATAAACAAATGTAGAGGAGGCTGTTAGATAATAATGATGAAATTCTATACTTTGAAAATTGTTAAAAGATATTTCTATTGTACCCAAGATTTGTGTTTAAGTGGTTTTCAGATCCAAAATTTCAAGAGGTTGTTAAAAGCTATCCTAGCATATAAATATGTATACAATTTATCAAATTATCAAATTGAATAGAGATTGTGTGAGCATATAGTCTCACTTGTTAGCCCTTGTGGCCTCGCTGTCCGCAGCTTAATTTCTCCAATTTTAATTTGGTATCAGAGATGGTGTGAGGGCACGTAGAGGAGATGAGAGCTTGTTGAATATTAAGTGGAGTGATGTCGACTAGAATATATTGTCTTGTGCTGCGAGTTTTATGTTCTCCTGTCGCTGCTCGTTTTCGATTCGAGGAGTAGTTGTTGCTCGGTTTCCATAGCATGTGTCTACGTTTTTAATTTGTTTGCACATGATGTGAGGGTGTTGATCGTGGAGTGTTAGCTGGGTACCTATTATGTGCTGAGTTATTTCTTATTTGGGCGTGAAGGAGACCCCCTGTGTGCATGAGATCTCTTATTATTTGGGTGTGAAGGAGACCCCCCGTGCATGAGATCTCTTATTATTTGGGCGTTGTGTGAGATCTCTCAAGTATTGTAGCTGTGATCTTCTTCTTTTCTGGAGCTCTTTGTTGTCATGTCTGTGAGTTGGAGTTGTGTGTTTTCCCTCTAATTGTCATCACTGTAATCTGAGTTTTATGCTCTTCGTTGTCCCTCTTCTCTGTTATCTGCGTGGACTGCATTGATCTCTCTTCACTGCTATAAACTCTGGACTCATTGTAAAATTGATTACTCTGCAAACAAACAACAAATTCATGGGCACGTTAAAGAATGGATCTGATTCTACCTACTTTCCGAGTCCTGCGAGAGTTCAGAAGTTGCTTTCTGAAGTTGTTGTTGAGCAGTGCCATTGTCCCTGTCATCCAAGGGACACTGAATTCCCTACTAGCAAGTGCATCGATTGCTGCTAATTGCATGTTGGTTTGTGGTGGTCATCGTCCGATCCGTAAGATAGTGAAAATCATTGTTGGTGAATTGGTGTGGAAAATCGATGCTCCTGACACCATCACGATATTCTCCACAATATTGTTGATCTCTGCTCAGTTTGTTGCCCCTGTATTACGTCTCATCAGTGTTATTGAAAATCTCAGGCAAGGTTTTCTTAGGATGCATATTGAAAACATAGCTCTGCATTTCTTCTTCGTCGTTGTCCTTGACTCTCTCGTAATTATCACATGAAGGAGATCACCTTGGGGAATATCTCCTAGGGTTTTTACTGGAGCATATCACGATCTTTTTCACAAGAGAGATAAAAGGATACATATGTTGTTTATTTCTGTTGCACAAAAGAGAAGGTGTGCGAGAGATCTAGGAGAGATGGTGAACCACCAGATCGGGGAGTTGAAAATACTTGTGCAACTACAGATATGAGAGGCATGCGTTATGGATCTGGAATCTCAGGATGTGATTGTACAGTTCTTGG
>CBVK0103579414.1:0-10863 GCA_900067695.1 Picea abies
AATTTTTCTAATAAGGGTGGAAGGGGGGGCTTTATTAGAGAAATTATAATAGAGGGGGGGCTTTATTAGAGAAATTATATTACAATTTTTCTAATAAGGGTGGAAGGGGGGGCTTTATTAGAGAAATTATAATATAATTTCTCTAATAAGGTCCCCCCTCCCACCCTCTATAGTGGGAGCGAGGGATTTATTAGAGAAATTATATTATAATTTCTCTAATAAAGCCCTGGCTCCCACTATAGAGGGTGGGAGGGGTGACCTTATTAGAGAAATTATATTATAATTTCTCTAATAAAGCTCCCCCTTCCACCCTTATTAGAAAAATTGTAATATAATTTCTTTAATAAATCCCTGGGGGGGGGGGCTTTATTAGAGAAATTATAAATGGGAGGGGGGGTTTATTAGAGAAATTATAATATAATTTCTCTAATAAAGTCCCCCTCCCACCCCCTATAGAGGGTGGGAGGGGGGACTTTATTAGAGAAATTATATTATAATTTAATTTCTAACAAAACATTAAATAAAAGTATTGGTTAATTTAATTTTTATATTATCATTAAAATATTGGTTAATTAATTAATATATTAATAAAACATTTAAACATTAATGAAGTATTAAAATATTCAAATGTACAATAATATTTTAAAGTAATAAAATATTAATATTATACTAATAAAGTAAAAATACATTAATAATACATATTTAGATAATTACATTAAAGTATTAATACAATAATACTTTAATAAAGAAAAAATTATTAATAATGTTTCATTATATTGAAGTACTAAAATATTAAGGTATTAATACATTGATGTGATAATACATTAATGTACTAAATTATTAATGTATTAATTTTAATACATTAATTGTATATTAATTAATGTATTAATAAACAAATACAAATTAATGTGTTAAAACATGAGTGTATTAAATAATTAAGACATTAATGTAATGTATAAATTACAGTATTTATACATTAATGTATACTACTATTAATAATAATCTAATTTTAAGGTCACCGACTAAATTGGTGTATGAGACCCTTTTAAAATAATTAATATAATATACTAATGAAACATATTAATTAATAAATACATTAATATGATAATAAATAATACATTGTTAAAGTATTAATTCACTAATAAAGTAATAATAAAATAATACATTTTTTTATAATTCAGTGTAAGATTCTATATTACTTCCTCAAAAATATCATACAAAAAAGTGTCGCTCATCTTTCAAAAAGGAAACCAGACCAACAAAAAACCATCACTGTTTTTTCCAAGTTTATCAAGAATCTAGAGACTTTAGAGTCGGCTACCCTTTGAAAAAGAAACTAATTATTTCGACACTAGACATAATAACATCTTCCAGATTGAAGAAAAACTTGCTAATATACTATTGGAACAAGACTGACTAAAACTACTATACTCTAGGTAGAGCTGCCTAAATTGTTCTTTAAGTCTAAAACTTAGAGAACCTAGGGCCGATCCCTCGTTCCTCCAACTTAACTCTTTCTTTCCTCCTTGGGAGACACCACCCAGACCTTTCAGATCTTAGTTGGTGCACCATGGACGTATGCAGGTGTAATGTCCATGTGGTAGACATACCTCAGGTACAGGTGGAACTGAGCGATCAATCTCACTTTCTTACTCTGCTGGTTTTTTTCGATTTCTACCAAGAGATTTATTATGGTCTCCAACCCGCTGACGCGACGCTGGATATCTTCCACCATGGACTTCAACTCCAGCTATTCCTCCATACGAATTTCCTTGCGGTCTTCCTTCACTTTTCCTATCAACATATTTTTATGCCATGCCATCTTGAGAGCTTTGTGATAGAGGGTCTATCAACATATTTTTATGCCATGCCATCTTGAGAGCTTTGTGATAGAGGGTCTCTCAGGTGTGAGTTGTCCCCGTATCAATAATCCGGTCGACCTCCTCAACAACTTTGTTTTTATCTTTTCTTACACGTTCTACCTTAAGATCCTCCTCCCATTTTTCCACTGCTTCTTTTCCTTTCTGTGGTACTGTGGATTGATACATCCTAGCAACATCCCTTGTTGCGTTCTCAATCCTTGTCTTTTTCCGAGAACTCTCTGGTTGGGAGTCCGCGAGTGGGATACCTTTTCTGGTGGTAAATTTCATTCATGCCATCTTGCTATCATTCCTTCTTTCTAATCCTCTAGTGCATGCTTGTCCCAAAACACTAAATTTCCTCTTGAACAAATGAAAACTAGAGAGAAAACCATAATGAAAACTTGATCTCTATGAGGTGTGGGTGAGCAGGTTGAAAACCTGAATATAACAACCTCTTGCATGATTTCTAATATCCCTTAATGATCCTCCCTTAATGCAATGAATACCAGGCGTGGCTCCTCGTGCCATTATCTTTCCTTTGGCACTTCACCTGTCCCTTCTCCTCTTGCGAGCACAATGTTTAGTCCTTTTAGGTACGCCCTGATCCTTTGAGGAAGAGCTCTGCTCTGAACCATTCCCCAAATTTTCTCACATCTTCTGCTTATGGTTGCCTTAGCTTTGCCTGTAATTGCCTCCAAAACTAACCACTTTAAACTCCCTTCTGACTTGTACCTCCACCTTCCTTTCCATCCACATCCTGTCAAATCAATGCACGAGGTCTATATGCCATGTGGATCATTTCCTCTATCCCTTCTGGGTCCCACTCTGGATTTGCGTCGAACTCGTTTTCACCTATGTGACTATCTTCTTGGTGGCTACCACAATGATCTTGTGTTGCTAGGTGTTCACAGTTTGTTCTGAGTTGACCATCTGGAATCTGTCTCCAAGCCTTGTCCAAAATTTTTCCTTCTCAGTTCACTCCCTTGTTGGCTAACCTATCCGCCAATGCATTTTCCAACCTTCTCACCCATGTGAAATCTATTGTGAACAAATTTTGTAGGTGATTATGTATTCTTTGAAGGATTTCAGCTAGGCACCAGTGCTTTATTGACTTTCCAATGTTGGTTCCACACTGTAATCTTTTCACATTTCCTATAACCAAAGTTGAGTCGCCTTCAATTGTAACATTAACATGGCCTTATCTTATCATAATCTCCAATCCCAGTTCTAAATAATAAAACTCTGTTGCATTATTTGTTGTGTTTCCGACGCTGGCTGCATAAAGACGAACTATTTTCCCTTTGTTGTCCCTGATTGCTCTTACCGCACCATCTTTTCCAAGATTTCCTTTTGACGCTTCGTCAAAATTAAGTTTCATGAATCCCACCTATGGCAGACTCCAAGATTTGGCTTCACTGTGGACCTGTGTGTCGCGATGAGAAACTATGTTGAAACTTTTGATATTTCAGCTATAACAATTGCAAAACTCAGAGGTCTTGGGATGACAGGTTGTTTGTTGAAAGAGGGAATTTCCTGCTCAGAACAGTCTCCCTTAGTTGGGTTTTGATAGAATCCACCACCTTGGAGATATGGAGGGATTCATTCTTGAATATTATCCTATTTCTTTCCTTCCATATTTCCCAAATGACTATCCTTAGAGTTAATCCCCAACATAAGTTGACCATTTCATTTTTGTTGTAGTGTCCCCTCCAGTTCCCCAAAGTTGCTTTGATATGACCCTTCACTCTATCATTCTAACGGTACAATATAGCTACCCAATCCAAAACCTTCGTTGTATAGGTGCAGTCATCCAATAGATGGATAATTGACTCCTGCTAAACTTCAAAAAGGTGGCATCTTGAGGGTCCATTCGGGCCTCTTTTAACTAAATTCTCCCACATTAGGATTTTCTTGTGTAGGATCAACCATTTAAATATTTTTATCTTCGACCACTGTGGGATGTTCCATAGTGAATCCCATTGGTTTTCTGTGTTTCTCTGATCATGACCCGCTATATAGTAGTAGGCTTCATTTAGGGTGAATTCTCCTCCACCTTTCCTGCCCCAACGCAGTTGGTCCTCCTCAGCAAGGAACATAATCTTTCTTTTCATTAAGTCCTCCTTTAATTCTTTAGCCAACTGGGGATTCTGATTTCTATCTTGAGTTTGAATTACATCCCAAGTTCTCCATTTTTGGATGTTGTCCCTTTGTTTCCAATACTGAAAAACTTTTACTTTTCCTTGCTCGAGTAGATATTGTTTAATACCTTCTCTATCTTGGTTTTCCAATTGGGGTTCCTGCTGCCATACGTCCTCCCAGAATCTAGTTGTTTGACCATTTCTAATTTCCCAAAAACTGTGGTCCTGAACCCAATTTTTATTTCTCCAAGACAAATTCCAAATGGCCAAACCCTCCCTGCACCCGTGAAATGAATAAGGTCCTAAGCGATACTACCAGGGGAATATTTTACTTTCCACATGTTTTCCCACAGGGCTTAACTATCTTTGACCCATCTCCACCAAAGTTTTTCTCCATAAGCGACGTTTGTTGTTTGTGGGTCTTGCAAACCAAGTCCACCTTTTCTTTTTGGCCAGCATAGTTTCTCCCAGGCCACAAACGCCCATTTATTATTGTCCTCTGCACCTCTCCATAAGAATTTCCTATGTATAGCTCTAGTTTTTTGTAAAATTCCTGTTGGATATGGGAAAAATGACAGTAAATACGCTGGAATAGCTTGTAAAATGGCCTTTGTGAGAACTAGTTGACCTGCAAAGTTTAGGGCTCGACAGGTCCATCTTTTGACTCTGTCTTGCAATTTCTTTATAATAGTTTCCCATATTGATTTATTACCTACCTTATATGTTAGGGGCACTCCCAAATACTTAGTAGGGAGGGTCTTCCTCTCAAAATCCAAGATGTTGGAAAGGTTCCTTTGAACTACAATGTTTGTGTTAAAAAAGTAAATCATGGACTTAGAATGATTTATTTATGTCCTTGAAGCTTCTCCAAAATCGAATAAGATTTCCTTATACGTTGTTGCCTCTTTGACTGTCAGAATTCCATGAAGCATTGTGTCATCAATAAATTGTTGATGAGTGGTTGTGGGGCTGTCTTCATACAATTGAAGACCTTTTTATAGATCCTTCAATAGTTGTTGATTTAATAGATCTACTCAAACCTTCCATCATAAGTATGAACAGGAAAGGGGATAAGGGATCCCCTTGTTTGAGACTCCAGGATGGGTAGAAAGGTTTTGCAGGGGCTCCATTAACCAATATTGAGAAACTAGTCGTGGACACCAGAGTCATTACCCATTTTATCCACTGATTATCAAAACCATAGGATTCCATGGTTTTTTCCATATAATGCCAACTTAGTTTATCATATGCTTTGGTGAAATCCAGTTGAATTATCATTCCTGGTTTTTTCCTAGTTTTCAAGATGTGGATTATTTCATGAGCTTGAATAATGTTGTCTAAAATTTTCCTACCTTCCACGAAGCCCGAATGTTCCTTTGAGATTAGAATGGGAAGGAGAGATTTCAGATTGTTTGCAATAAATTTTGAGATTATCTTGTACACTACATTGCAAAGGGATATCGGTATAAAATGGTATGGAGTTCTCACTTTATTTTCTTTGGGGATCAGGGTGTTAAAAGTATAATTTAGAGTTTTGAGAATAGATGAAGAGTGTCTTGAATCCTCCACTATACTATAGATACCATGTTTTACCACATCCCAAAATGATTTGAAGAAGTCCAATCTAAAGCCATTAGGTCCTGGGGCCTTTCCGTTTGGCATCTATTGAACTGCTTGGTCAACCTCCTTTGGAAAGATTGGTTTTCTTTGATTTTGATTATGTTCCTCTGTAACCAATCTGGTAATATGCCTCAAAATTCTTTGAATAGATTCTGAACGATCTATGTTGGGTTCTCTGGCTATGTCCTGAAAGTGATGAACGAGAGATTTTTCAATTTCATGATGGGATTATCGATCTATACCTTCATGGTCTCATATTTTCAAGATTCGATTATGATTCATGTGTGCTATTGTCGACTTGTGGAAGAACTTTTTGTTTTTCTCCCCTTTCTTTAACCACTGAAATATGGATTTTTGACTCCATAATATTTCCTCTTGCTTACATAGTTTCTCCCATTCCTGATGCAGTTGGTTATCCTCCTCTTTCCACTCCTCATTGTATCCCTCTTGAATACATAATTCTTGGAGCCAGTCCATCTTTTCTTCTAGATTATTTTTTTCTTGGCTGATGTTCCCAAAGAATTCTTGATTCCATTGCTTTAATTTTTTATTTATATGTTTTAATCTGCCCTGAAGTATAAACATTTTTGTCCCATGTTCTTGGATGTCCTCTTTCCACCAAAGCTTGATATTCTCCTTGAAAATTTTCATGGACCAACAGAACAAGCCAATGATCCGATCCCCCCCACAGAAGGATGCTTCCTTCCATGTCAATACCTTGCATTAAAATAGATTCTGAGATTAAAAATATATCTAACCTTGATTCTACTTGGTTATGCAAGTATGTCTTGTTATTCCAAGTAAAAATTCCATTACTGGTTCTGATATCTACTAGGTTTGTTTTTTATATAAAGGCTGAAAAAACCTCAGCATCTCTATACAATATTTAGACTCCCCCTTTCTTCTCAGGCATGGTGACAATTATATTGAAATCACCTACTAGAATCCAGTGAAAATTCATATTTCATTCTCTGAGGTTTTCTAAGGCTAGCATCATTCTTTTCTTATCATCCAAAAGTTGGGGTCCATACACATTGGTGCACATGACCTTGTCTGGAGTCCCTATGACTTGCAAATTTATAGAAAAATAATTCCTTGTAGCTTCTGCCAAGATCAAGTCTGCTTTTTTAGGGTTCCACAAGGTGAGAATTCCCCCGACCAAATTTTGAATATAGATATCCAAAAAATTGTAAGTATTCCAACTTTTCCTACTTATTTGTAATAAATTCTCAGTTGTGCATTTAGTTTCATGTATAAAACAAATATATGGTTTCTCCATTTTTAACTTACTTTTGATATTTTTTTGTTTCCTGGGGCTATTCAAGTCTCTTATATTCCAAGTGATAACCTTCATTNGTTTCCTGGGGCTATTCAAGTCTCTTATATTCCAAGTGATAACCTTCATTACCAAGTGGGGGGGAGGTAGGGAACAACATTTTGATATTACCTGAATTTATTAGAAGCACTCCCAGTTTCTGCAACACAACATTGTTGGGTTTTCTACCCTTCTTTCTCTTAGATTTATTTGGTGATTGAGGCCGTTGGATGTCCCTCGGTTTGATACCCAAGTTTCCTATATCTTCGTGCATGTGTTTGATTCCTATAGCCTTTGCCTCCTTCCTCATTAGGAAGAGATATTGGATACAATCCAATTGGTCCGAAGGGATGGTTTCCATACCTTGTTTTTTTCCATTGGTCCAAAATATTATGAAGGTCAATCCCTTCCCTTTCCATTATTTGGTGACTGAGGTTGTTGGATGTCCCTCGATTTGATACCCAAGTTTCCTATATCTTCGCGCATGCGTTTGATTCCTCTAGCCTTTGCCTCCTTCCTCATTAGGAAGAGATATTGGATACAATCCAGTTGGTCCGAAGGGATGGTTTCCATACCTTGTTTTTTTTCCATTGGTCCAAAATATTCTGAAGGTCAATCCCTTCCTTTTCCATGATTTCATAAAGATATGGATCCTCCGTTTCGACCTCACTGGGTGTCATTTCAGAATCTCCATCCCCTTCCTACATTGGAGCGTTTATGTCAGGATTTATGTCTCTTGTTGATCCTATGTAGTTCTTGTAGGTGTCCTGAGATGGTTGTTTCTCCATTTCCTTATTTGCCTCCTTCCATCCAATATCCTTCTCCCCTTGCTTCTCCTGTCCAGTGTCTCTGACCCGAGTTTAGTTCTCTTCTAGGCCTTCAAAGATGTTCTTTATTTATTGATTTCCTATTGGGGGAGGGGGTTGTCTATTTCCTTTACCTTTGTAATTTGGCCGAACAAAACCTTCCTCATCTTGGGGTTGTTTTGTTTTAGCGTGCTCCCTTGTTTTGTTGAGCATGCATTCCCTAAATAGATGCTCGTGTTCATGAAATTTCCTACATCTAAATGAGATTTGTTCATAATAAATACTTTGGATCCATTCCTCATCCCTAAACTCCAAGCATATTGATTCCGAGAGTGCACCTAATATATCCATCTCAATACAAATTCTTACAAAATAGATGTACTTTCCTTTTAAGGTTGCATCTGATGCCTTCACAAATTTTCCCAGTTTATTCCCTATTTCCTTGAAGGTGGTAGGTAGCCAATAGTCTAACGATAGGGAATAAATTCTGATCTAGAACAACACACACTTAATGGTATCCTTTTTTGGGGAAAATGTTTCCTTGCAGGGTCTCATATACAACTCGAATGAGGCATGAAATTAGGGCCCTCTTTCAAAAACCTTATCTCTGTCCTCTAGATTCATGAAGACAACTGTGAAGAAAACTTTTGATCCTAGGTGTAGATCCACCTCTCTGCATGGTTTCCAATGATATTTGATCCAGCTTCATATGATTTTTTCAGTTGGCCATAGGCCCATAAACTTGTATATCAAGGCATGCACCCTCATTTGATCTCTGTAATCTTGTGTCTGTGGATCTTCTAGAACCACTTTTGGAATCATTTTCATTTTTGGTTTGCATGCATTGTTCCCTCCCACCCCCATTGGATGTGTTGGGTCTATCTCCTTTCTTTGGTTCTCATTATTTTCCTCTCTTGCTTGTCCTCTTTTCTTGTGTCTGTCCTCTTCTTGTGCATCTGACACAGATCCTAAATCCCTCGAGACCAGGGCCTTGGAACCCACCCCCCCATGCAGACCTTTTCCTCTGTGTACCACAACTTTCCCGCAGGAGGGAGCCTCGCTCCCTCTCCCTTTGGTAACCATTCTGCTCCCCGAAAAACCTAAAACTTGCAAACCTGAGGTCTCAAAACCGACCTACACGCTATGTCACCCAATAATAAAATAATACATTAATTACACATTATTAAAGTATTAATACATTAGTAAAGAATAAATACATTACAAAGATATGAAATTATTAATACTACATTAAAGTAATAAAGTATTAATAACATTGATAAAATAAAAATACATTTAAACTACTTTATAACATTATTACATAAATATAATTAATGTTTTACACTTTTACAATAAAGTATCAATACATTAATACAATATTCATGAATACATTAATTCATTAATACAATAATCACTAATGCATTTATATAAGATGCTACATTAAGAAAGTATTAAAACATTAAATTTATACTGTATACTATATTAAATTTATTATTAGTACTTTATTATTATTAATGTATTAACGCTTAAATTTAAAACATTAAATTTTGTAATGACCTCATTGTTACGACTTCATGCGACGCAACACACAAGCATTTTTTTTTTTGTTTAAAGCAAGAAGGCAATCAACAACAACAATTAAACAACGCAACTTGACGACAAACACATGTATGCATATAAGGAAAAAGACAACAACGACTCAACATACTAGCACATCAGGCAACTAGATGGAACAAGCGATAATCAACAGATAGGTAAAAACAACTACCCGCCTGACACAAGCAAGACAACGCCTACAAGCTAAAGGACAACATCAACAACTCGACACAACGACCAGTAACTGGAAACCTCTACATCATGCAAAATCCAACGCATTAAGGAATTACAAAACCAAGTACCAACATCAATTACAATGAACAATACGCCCACATCGGGAAGCATAGGACTCCGACCAGGTTATCATTCACATCTATCTGTTAGGGCGTGCAATGATCCCCTCATCAAGAATCATGCTGTCACAAGTCGATGGGAGTGACAGTAACCATGGCGCAACTTAACATGTCTAGACCTTCAACCTAAGCTAAATCCAACACGTTAGGAGATCGAATTAATTGTCAATACATGAAGACTACCCAAGCACCCATTCGATAAGTCAACAAGACGCAAGGAAAATCTGACTACTATAACAATCATACATCACATTAAAATGATTATATTCAAACAAATAGTTCATGGTAACTATTTTCCAACTCCAAATATTAGATAACTATTTCCCTAAGGATGAATTCATGATAACTAGACTAATCATGTATGAAATATTATATAACTATTTCCCTAAGGATGAATTCATGATAACTAGACTAATCATGTATGTCTATTTAGCCTGCTGATTTAAAGTAAAAGGTGATTCTTATAAGAACTGTATTGTTAGCCCAGGAGGAATCTTTTGTTTTGTCTAGTAATTATAATATCATTGTCTATTGTACCTTAACAATATTGATATGTTGTCTAACAATGTGCTATCTATTGATAAGTAAATCAACAATCAACAGATCATTGTCCATTAATAAAATCATGTGTTATTAGTGATGTCTATCCATGTCCACATATATAAAAACTATGTCTATCATATTCACATATATAAATTCATAACTAAAGAATAGTAAAAACCATAACTAAAATGTTGTGAAAAACAATAAGGTCCTTGTCTACATCAATAGTGTTGTCATACAATAATTTAAAATCTTTGTCAAAATACATACATGATCACTGTCAACAATCTTAAATCGCTACCCAAACTTAAACAATACTAAACTGTTGCAATATTAAACATTATTAAATCACTACAATATTAAATCGTTGGGTAATAAACATAAGGATCCAAAGCTAAGGAACAATAAAATCCAACCAGATTGTGGTCTAAAAACATGATATCGCTGTGTAATAACATTTACTATCAATCATATTAAAAACTATCATAAAAACACAGTCATGATATTGCTAACACGTTGTCAATCATTAAATCGCTATCCATGATAACACGTTGTCAATCATTAAATCGTTGTCAATATATATGTAAATAATAGTCAATGATATTGCAATTATAAATTCTTGTGCATTTATGC
>CBVK0103579425.1:0-13765 GCA_900067695.1 Picea abies
TGAGATTCCTGCATCGAGTGTAGTGAAGAACCTCCGCATAGAGTGCATCGAGGAGGCTAAGTAGTTAGACTTTTGTTCTCTGTTACCCAGGTTAAACTGGAAATTATTCCAGTCGTGCAGGTGAGTGCAGATTGGACGGGGAGCTTCAGTAGCAGAGCTCGAAAGGGAAGGTTGTAGTTTCTGCGAGCATGAGTGCCCAGGGACCCCAAAAGACTTCATCACTTTTGGGAAGGTATTGGAGAACGAGCACGGAGAATGTGTTCGATAAAGCTCAGAAGAGGTAGTCCTCTGATTCACTGTGTAACTGACTCCAGTGGAGGTCGCACAGAATGAAGGTAGTGTAGCGAAGACCTCTTCATAGAGGAAGAGAATCGACGACTTGAATCGTCGTAGAGAGATCCCGAAGTCCAGTGGACCATCGGATCAGCAAGGAGTCGCGAGGGGATTAGATTGGGAAGTGCATAGAGGACCGTTTGCCGTGTATATCGGTGGATCGGGGTTGGCGGGTGCGAGGAGCACATGCACGTAGAGATCGCGAAGTGCGATCCCCCGATTTGATCGGGACCGTCAATTCTTGGAGGGACAGGTGGCATGAATCCAGGGTACCGGGATTCCGACATTCAGGGTTTCCAGGAACAAGGAACGGTGCCTGATGGATTCGCGATTCGCGAATTCCTGAAGCTGACGTGGCAGCGTGGGTCCCGGAGATTCAGTGGAGTACAGGTGGCGTGAAGCCGATAGATCGGCGTTTCGGTGCTTGGGGATTGGCAAGTTAAGACTCGACGTCATGGGTAGAAACTCCCCGAGGTTGACCTTTGACCATCGGGGTTTCGGTGTTTGATTTCATGAGTAGTACCGTGAGTCTCGCGACATTGCGAGGTCCGATCTCCCGGTATACGAAGGGGAGATTCCCGAGAAGACTGTGGGTGTTAGAACTCCCGAGTAGGAGTTGGAAGAGCATCGACTCTTCGGGCCGTGGAGTGTGAAGGTCCTGGTGGAGCGGTGAAGGTCCTGGTGGAGCGACCGCCCGTTGAGGGGTGGGGTTGCGTCAATGACTTGGTTGTTAGATTTGACAATCAAGAACTTGATAGATATCCCTAGGATATGACCATGTTCATCCACACAATTTAGATCAAGTAGAGCACTATGATATTGTATTCTCTTCTAAGTTGATGTTGATATTTTTAACCTTCAAGAAATCTTTTCCCTTTTTTTTTAACTAAAACGGGTATGGGTTTTTATTAATAGGGAACACCAACTGGCCACAGCCTTACAAACCTCAGAACAAGACTTCTACATTTTCCTATTTCAAGCTATTGTATTTTTTAAGGGATACACATTTTTACTGGATCTCCATCATTTATGTTGAGGTCTCCTTGGGCTAAGAGACAACCTTTGTTGGCAAATTTGTCTGTTGCTTTGTTTGATTCTCTAAGAATATGATAACATTTGAAGGATGTGAATTCTTGTAGGATATATCTTAGCCTTTGTAGATTCTTGTTTAAGCCGATGTCTTTAAATTGACCTTTCGAATGTATCATTTTGATCAGGATTTCAGAGTTGCCAAATGCTTGCAGCTCTCGGTGGCCTCTTTCTTTGGCTATATGGAAGACTTTTATCAAACTGAGGATTTCTACTTGATTTTTGGTTCACTGTCCTAGTCCCCAGCTGAAGGTTTCTTTTATTCTCCCATCAGAAGAGTATATAAGTCCTCCAACTCCCCTTATCCCAGGGTTTCCCTTGGAGGCACCATCAAAGAAAGCTGTAGTTATTCCTTGCTTCCTCCACCAACTCTGGAATGTTTCATCCTTGTCTATTAGCCTCCACTCAGGATTGAGATGGGGTTTTTCAATGTTGTGGATTCGTTGGGTAAACACAAAGGTACCGAGCCAATTCTTTTCCTCCTGCTACAACAAAGAGTCAACTTTGAGGCTTTGAGAGTTCAAAGTTTCTAGGAGAAGGCCTTTTTCTTTTGCTTCTATCATATTGGGGGTCTAGGCTACATTGTTGAATGTTTGCAGATTTCTAGCAAGCCATAGCTTCCAGCACACAAATTTGGGGATGGTGATCTAGACTCTGGCCCATAAGGAGTTGATTGAGAGAAAAGGGTAACGATCCTTCCATGTAGAGAATAGTTCTACTACTGAAATTTTAGTGGGGGCAGCAGCCTTGAGACTATGGAGTATGAGAATCCAAACCTTATTTGCAAATAGACAGTCTATGAACAGTTGATCCATGGTTTCCATGGCTTATTTTCATTCGGTATATATTTATGCCTCAACGTTTTGCTAACAGGATGGTTGGGATCGTTGTGAAGCTTCCACAATATTTTACAGCCCAATGTTGTGTTGGCAAGATCTGGATCTTGAATTTGAAGATTGCCTTCTCTCAGAGTTCACTTTGTTGTCTCCCATTTGACCAAGTTTAATTTACGTTGGTTCCCTTTTCCACCATGCCACAAAAAGTCTCTCATGATTTTATTGATTTGCCCTGAAATCAACTTTGGTGCCAAGAGGTAGGACGCTTGGTAGATCAGAAAAGATGAAAGAATAGATTTTAACAGGATTAGTTTGCCTCCATGAGTTAGCCACTGACCTCCCCATGTAGTGATTTTGCCTTTGATTTTGGTTAATACTCCTTCCCACAGACTTACTTTGTTTGTTCCCAGTGTTAATGGCAGCCCGAGATAATTAATCTTATCCCATTTTGAATTTCCATTGAACCCCAGATTGTGAGCGATTCTTTGTGTTTCATTGTCTTCTACATTCCAACTATAGACAATGCTTTTCCTTTCACTTATTAGTGCTCCAGATGCTTTGCAGTAGGCTTGAAGAGTGTCCTTAAATGAAGAGGCTAATATGTTAGAATCTCCTCCCACCATAAGGGAATCATCTATGAATAGAGAGTGATTTAATGGTTTAAGATCCTTCATTATTCACAAACCTGGGGCAGCTCCTGCTATCCTGTCCTACTCCAGATTTCTGCTAAGCATGTTCGCCATTAAAATGTATAGAAATGGAGAGATGGGGCATCCCTGCCTCAACCCCCTCGAGGTTTTGAAAAAGTCAGTTGGCCTCCCATTTACCAAAGGGGCTATCCAAGGGTTGTTGGTGCAGGATTTAATCAAATTTACGAACTCTTGCTCAAATCTAAAGGAGAGAATAACTTGATATACGAAGGACAACTTTACTCTATCGAAGGCATTGTCCATGTCTAACTTGATCAGCATGCCTTTCTCTTTTCTAAGGTTACTGGAATGCATGGCTTCCTGGACTTGAATTACATTGTCCAAAATATGTCTCCCTTTGACGAAGCCTCCTTGCGAATCTGAGATGAGTTTGCCCAACAAAGGCTTTATTCTATTTTCAAGGAGTTTTGCAATTATCTTGTAAGAGGCGTTACATAAAGACATTGGCTTGAACCTATCAAAGGAGATAGGATTTGTTTCTTTCAGGATTAATGCAAGGAAAGTTGAATTGGTGCTACCACCCAATTTTTCTTTCTGTAGGAATCCTTTTATCATTCTGGTAATATCTGGTTTGATGATATCCCAGCATATCCTATAAAAATGAATGGTAAACCCATCTGGCCCTGGGGATTTGTCAGGGTCCATGGACCAGATGATTTTGCTGATTTCTTCTTCATTGGTTGGCTTCAATAATGTTGTGTTGTCCTCTTTAGTGACAAGTGTCAGAATGTTCTTGAGGAATTCTTTATTTCCTTCTTCACTGTCATCATTCTCTTTGTTGTAGAGTTGGTGGAAATGTAAAGTAGCAACAACTTTTATTTGATCTATTCCTTTGCAGATCCTCCCATCATTGGTTGTAATCTCTGTGATGTGATTCCTAGAGAGACGAGCTCTACATTGTCGATGGAAGTAGGTTGTATTTATATCTCCATCTTTCATCCAAAGACTATGGGACTTTAATCTTCGATATTCTTCTTCATTTCTAAAGGAGTGGTATGTTTTACATTGGGTTGCTTGCTCCTTTTCCAATTTTGTTTTAGTTATATCTATTGTATCCATTTCTCTCTGCATATTTTCCAGTTGTTGTACTGACTCCTTTCTTTGGTTATTGGGAGTGCTTGTTGGCAGTTTGCTCCATTCCTTGAGGGCCTTTTTTGTTATTTTTAATTTTTGTTCCCATACATAGTTAGGAGAGCCAGTGACTGAGGTGGACCATGCCAGTCGGACCATCTCTACAAAACTGCTCTTTCCTTTCCACAGTGGACTGAATCTAAAGGGGATTGGCCCCAGTTTCTCTACCTCCTCTAGCAATAGCAAGATGGGTTTGTGGTCTGAGGTAATCTTGGGGAGAATGTATGTGAAGATAAGCTTCCTTTCTAACAACATAGTGCTTTGTACTAAGAACCTGTCCAATCTAGCAGATATGTGGTCTTCCCCTGTCCTATTATTGGTCCAGGTGTAAAGCCCTTTTCTTGGTTTAAAGTCCATTAGGTCCCATTGTTGTATCATTTCTTCTACTACATAGATCATTTCATCCTTGTTGTTCCTACCTCCTCTCTTTTCTTTTTCATTCATCACTAGGTTAAGGTCTCTAGGAATGATTATATTGTTTGGGTAGTTCAGTTCTAGAAACTCATTTAATGTTTTCCAACAATCTTTCTTTTTAGAATACAATATCGGTACATATAAGTTGAATAATGTGATGGTTAACTTACTTGCTATGTGCTTCAGCTTTGTGAAACTCTAGTGTTGATTATTGTAGGAGTTCATGAGCCTGAACTAGTCTTCCTTCCACAAGGTTGCTAATCCTCTGGAAGAGCCCCTTGTGCTTATTGCTTTTCCTGTATTCTTATACCATTTCTTTTTGCTGATCTCTAGAAGGGATTCCCCTTTGATTTTTGTCTCTTGGAGCATGAGGATGTTTGTTGGTTCTGCTTTCATTAGGTCCTTGACCACTTCAAATTTCGACGAATTCCCCAAACCTCTGCAGTTCCAAGAGACGATTCTCATTACTTAATGTTGGGGATGGTTGGGCCTCCTCCTTTTGGGGTCCTTGTCCTTGTGTTTCTACCGATTGACATTTCTATAGTAGGTTGACTTCCTTGGGTCTTTTGTCTTTCTGCTTCTTCCTCCCTTGCTTCTCTACGAGACTTTCTTCTTGCTCTTTTGGATGGCCTTTCTAGGATCTCCTCCTCCGAGGAGCTTAGTGATTCTAATACTTTCTTTCTGGCTATGTCGATTTATGAGGGAGAGGGAGCTACTTCCAGGGTTCTAGTCATTTTCCCTTTCTCCTCTATGCCTTTCCTATTTGGGGAGGGTTTTAATTGTTCACTGCTATCCATATTTTCTTCTGATTCTTCTATGGCCTTGCTAGACTCTGCATTTTGAGATCCTGATTTCAACATGGAATTGAAGATCCATATTTTTATTCTTTCCCCGATGCCCAGGATTGTTTTCCTTTGTTATTCCTTTACTTCTAGTTTTTATTGTCCCTATTTTCCGCACTGTGATCCATTGATCTGTTTTCGCAGTCTCACTCTCTTCTACGTTCTTTTTTTTGCATTTCCTTGCAAAATGGCCATAGCCATGGCAGTGCTGTCATTTGAAGGGTAATTGCTCATAATATAACTCTTGTATATGCGTCCAATCTGCAGTAGTTAGTTTGATTTCCTCTGGTAACCCTACTTCCAAATCAACCTCCACACAGATCCATGTGCATGAGTATTGGTCTTTTCACACTGCTTGGTCTATATACCTTCCAAGCGTGTTGCCAATAGCATGCAGTGATTTTTTATTCTAGCAATGTAAAGGGAGATCAGGTAGGCGGACCCAAACTGGAACGATGGATGGCACATCCTGGGATAGATCAAAGTTAGGGTCCATTTGTTCAAATATAATCCCTGAGGCCCCATGAAGTATGGGTCGTTTCTGAATATGAGGTTTTTGTCCTCGGAGATTTCGAACACAAATACAAAATATCCTTTCCCTACAAAGTGACTCTTGACTCCTTCTGAGATGAGTGGCATCCAATTCCTCTGCACCTAAGCTTCAACAGATTTGGGAGAGGGCCAGAGCCTGGTAAACCTCCCAATGAGTACTCTTTCTGCGAGATTGACTATCGATTTGCATGTTTCTTCTATTGGCAATTCCACGATTTGGATACAGTCCAACTTCTTTAAAAATTTCTGTTGTGTTGCAGACAACGGTCTTTTGGAGGCTCCAGCAACAAGCTTCCTGAAAGCTTCAAGTTCTGGCAAGGGGGGTGAAGGATCGGTGCCCCCGCCAGCATCCATGGATGAAAAAACGCCTGTCTCTTCTCGATGTGTTATGTACCTCAAGCGATCTGATATTTTTTAATCAGTACAGAGACCTGAAAAAATCGATAAAGCGCTCACAAACTATTTTAAATCTTAATGATATAGACTTTTGATTTTTCTCAACCTTCCAGAAATCTTGATAAATATGGTTGTGTGAAAATAAGTAGAATAGGTAGAGGAGAAAATCAAAGATAATTTAGTACCCATTACTTATGCCAACTTATATAGGAATGAGGGAAATATTAGACCTTGCCAAATCCCTAAAATATCAAACATTGAAAGAAAAAATGCATATGAGAAATTGGGATGTCATTAAGAAGACTAGAACAGAATGTCCCATATTAAATAATATAAAATGAATCCAAATATCAAAATGAAACCATGGCTTGAACTATAAGAACCATTTCTATTGTGCACAATCCTTGAAATTGGTTTTCTAATCCTCCTATAGGGCATACATTTCACTTGAAAACCATGTAACATCGTTCAAAGACACATGCACGGCCTATAATCCCCATGAATAATGTATTAGGGACTAAATCCTTAGTTCTTCATCCCCAATTCATGGCTTAGGCCCTAAGGATCATTCTTGTTGCACTCAATATTTGAAGTTGGGCCTCTAATCCTCCTTGTAATTGAAATTCATGTGTCTCATCATGACCAAGTAGCCTTAACAATGTTCCATGTACCCAGGGAAAGCATGACAAAAATGACCTATTGAATTGTATGTGCGAGTAATTTTTGAGTCCGGAAACCCTCCCATACCATCAATGCACATGTCTAGTCTAACCATGCCAAATTTTAGTGCATACAAGCACAAATTGAAAATATTTCGATGTTGGCCCCATTCACATGTCATTTATATGCGCCAGTTTCAAGTACATGATCATTTTAGAGGGGGAAATTACATAGTTGTTACCACAAAAGGGGAAAAGTTATCCAATTGTAAGAAATGGTTTAACATTGAATCATGAACAAAAGAGAGTGTGATTAAATGATGTGTTTTAAGCAAATTCTAAAGTTGGAGGTAAGGAAATATCTAAAAGGTCTTCCCTAACCTCATATTGCGAAATATTGCATTGTGTATTTATCTTTAGAAAACTCTTCACTATTGCACCCACCACCTTAGATCGCCTAGTTTTAATAATAGGTCCAACATTTGATTCTTGGGTATATAAAAACTTAGCACTTCATGATGGGATAGTAGGAAACATGCTTGGGTTGGATATGATAGACACATTTCTCATAGGCTCAAGAAAAATCTTAAAATTAGTTTTTTCCCTTGTATTCCCAACTTCACTTATGGGGTTAGGAATAACTATAGGAGATATACTTCCATCAAGATCTAGAATTTTATCTTGAAAATAATCCTTTATCACTTACTCAACAAGAGATGTTTCTTATTCCTTTGCATTGTGAAAAACCACATACAACCCTTATTTGAAAAAAATCACCCAAATCATTTGTAGGGAATCCCACCTCCTGCGACACCATAGATGTGGATTGTTCTAGGAAAATTTGTTCATATAAATATCTCTCATATGCACCACATGGAATATTGTTAAAAAGTGGCCCACATTGAATTGATGAATTGATGATGGAAAAAAGTGGGTGTGTGAGTCAAATTTTAGTCCAGAAACCCTACCATATCATTAAGGCATGAAAATAGTCTATCCATGTAAAATTTCAGTGCATGCATAAAAAATTTGAAAAAATTTCAACATTGGCCCCATTCACAGGCCACCATTGCCCATGTCTAGACCTAGTACAATGTTTGTTCATTGTTCCTTTTAAAAAATCGATAGTGATCCCCTCCCACATCTATAATGAATCCAAAGCTTTCAAAAACATTATGGACACCTTTATCCTAGCATTAGGGGGTGGATGGGTTATATCAAAAATGGAAAATATCAAGTATTTATTTTAACACCCATAGAAGCATCCAAACCAACACCCTTTGAATCCTAGGGATTAGTAGGGGTTAAGGGATTAGCATTAGGTTTAGGTTTAAGGAGGATATGAGGGTTCCTCATTTGGTGTTGTATGTTATAGGATTTGGGTTTAAGGGTTATAAGAGCTTTAGGTTAAGGGTTATATGTATTGGTGTTGATAAGGTTTAGGGGTTAAGAGTTGTAAGAGTTAGGCACTGATATATGTTAGAAATTGGGGGTTTAAGGGGTTATTTTATTTCATATATATGGACTACAACATTTCAATAATATGGGTTATATGAGTCATATGGTTAGGGTTAATCATTGTGGATAATGTTTATTATGTGTTGAAAATTCATAGGGGTTATAACAATTAGGAGTTATAAGTGTTATTCAAAGTAAGGGTTAAGAGATGTATGTCATGTTAGAGTTTAGATGTTAGAATCACAAATTTTAGGTGTTACAATTATAAATTTTAGAGGTTATAATAATAATGTTTATTGGTATTAGTTGTCTAAGATTATAAAGGTTAAGGGATAGGTGTTATATCATTATTTTTGGGGTTAATGGTTAAATGGGTTATGAGTTACAAAGGATTGTGGTTGAGAGTCATAGGGGGTAACTAAGGGTAATAGGAATTAGGGTTGATACATTCTTAGGAGTTTCGGGATAGGGTTTATGTGTGCCCATTGGGATTACAAGTTTAGTTGGGTTATTGATGAAGGGTAATAGGGTAAAGTTTAAGGGGTTATAAGGATTAAAAATATGTTGTTATATGTTAGAGTGTTCAGTTTTAAGGATTGTAAGAACTATGAGGTAAGGGTTATAAGGAGTTTGAAATAAATGATAATAAACCACTCGATGTGGGTTTTCCTACCCAAATTTCTAATTTTGCACCTGAGAAACAGAGGAAGGGGGTGCAGAGAGATATATATTATACAATAAAAAATGTCTCATGTGCATTATGTCATTTACCCTGCCTCTTTTTTTGTCCCATTATTTTTGTTCCTTGCAAGCATCCCTAAGGTCATAGGACACAAAATTAGTAATGACACCTTTGACACGGTATAGGGGATGAATTGAAGTTCGAGCGGAGGAAAAATGTGTGATATGGGGGAAAAGATTTTAACGAAAATCCTTGATAAAGAATGAAACTCAAATCACAGTGATGATTGTATCATTTGACCAGGATGGAAAAATCATGTGGTAGATCAGGTAAAGACAAATGATGTGGGCTTATGGTGATCAGATCTACTAGATTAGGGTTAAACAGATCTCACTAAATAATCATATTGGATAAACAATCACTTGCCCAGATCGTATTATGATCCGATTTCAGTTAATTTCGGCATCACTTGAGATTATGATGCTATGTACTAATGGCGGTTTGAGAGTTCGATGGGATAGTCAGATCGTTAACTGGCTCTATGCTTTTGACATCTTAAAATTCCTCACACATACCATTTTAGCTACCGAAAGCGACAACTTTCGGCAACTTAGAATACTTTGAAAAAATCGCCCTTAGCTGTCGAAAGTGAAATTTTAGAGTTTTTATAATAAAAATACAGACTCATCACTTTTTGAAAAGGTAAGTCTAAAGCTCATTTTAAATACATTTAACTCAAAAAATATTTCATCCAATGATCCATCTTATTACCTAATGACCATAACTTGGGAAAATTTATTTCAAGAGACAACAAGGCCAACAAGCCAGGAACTTCATCATGATACCCACCAATCATATCTGAATCATCAGGTCTCCTATCATTATAGGATACTAACATAATGGATGTATCATTGTCATCATTCTTCATTGCCATCTATAGAATCTTTTTTGAAACTCTCTTGAAATGTCATGGCACATCCAATAAACCCATCACAAATGTCATCTTGCACCGACCCCTCATAGTGAGCAGTGAATGAGGCCAACGTTGAATTTTATTCAAACTGTGCATGTATACGTCAAAATTCGACATCATTAGACTAGACACATCCCTTGACAGTATGGGAGGGTTTCAAGACTCAAGGATGTCTGATGTCCTGACCACATAATCTTTGAGATCGTCCATGTTTGCAACAACATTCATAATGGGCATCTCATTGTCAAATGTCGTTGTTTCCATCTGTAGAATATTTGTTGGAACTCTATTGAAATGTCATGGAACTTCCAATTCACCCACCACAAATGGCATGCACTGACCCCACATAGTGAGCAGTGAACTTATCGACGAACTTTTTTCGTCGATAGTATATCAAATTCATCATAAGATTATTTACATTCGTCTCTCTTGCGCCGACGATATAAAATGATGCTTGGATTCATTTCATATTTGGTTTATCAACTTGAAATCTCAATTTGATACTTTGAAGTACACTAGCTAGACCTTCAGTCAAATATAAATATGAAACTTAGAATCATTAACATATCTACTAGAACATATGAAAAATAGGGTTTATGGTTTCCATGATGAATTGATGATGGAATAAAGTGGGTGTGTCACTCAAATTTGAGTCCAGAAACCCTCCCATATCATTAAGGTATGTCAATAGTCTATCCATGACAAATTTCAGTGCTTCTAGAAATTGTTTGAAAAAATTTCAAAGTTGGCCCCATTCGCAGGTCCATGTTGTCGGTGTCTAGTCCTCATGAAATTTTCGTTCCTCCTTCATCGTTCCTCGTTCCTCTTTCCTTGAACATGGTGGATTCCCCAAGATCCATTATTTTTGTAAAAAATTACATACTAATCGCATAAAATTATCGACGAACTTTTTTCATCAATAGTATAGCAAATTCGTCGCAAGATTATTTACATTCGTCACTCTTGCACCGACGATATCAAATGATGCTTGGATTCATATCATATTTGGTTTATCAAATTGAAATCTCAATTTGATACTTTGGCGCAGTACACTTGCTGGACCTCCAGTCAAATACAAATATGAAACTTGGAATCATTAACATATCTACTAGAACATATGAAAAATAGGGTTTATGGTTTCCATGATGAATTAATGATGGAAGAAAGTGGTTGTGTCACTCAAATTTGAGTCCATAAACCCTTCCATATCATTAAGGCATGCCAATAGTCTATCCATGACAAATTTCAGTGCTTCCAGAAACTGTTTGAAAACATTTCAACGTTGGCCCCATTCGCAGGTCCATGTTGTCGGTGTCTAGTCCTCATGCAATTTTCGTTCCTCCTTCATCGTTCCTCGTTCCTCTTTCCTTCACAATGGTGTAGTCCCCAAGATTCATTATTTTTGTAAAAAATTACATACTAATGGCATGAAATTATGGACGAACTTTTTTCGTCGATAGTATAGCAAATTCGTCGCAAGATTATTTACATTCGTCTATTTTGTGCCGACAATATCAAATGATTCTTTGATTCATTTCATATTTGGTTTATCAACTTGAAATCTCAATTTGATACTTTGCAGTACACTTGTTGGACCTTCAGTGAAATACAAATATGAAACTTGGAATCATTAACATATCTACTTGAACATATCAAAAATAGGGTTTATGGTTTCCATGATAAATTGATGATGGAAAAAAGTGGGTCTGTCACTCATATTTGAGTCCAAAAACCCTCCCATAATGTTAAGTCATGCCAATAGTCTATCCATGACAAATTTCAGTGCTTCCAGAAACTGTTTGAAAAAATTTCAATGTTGGCCCCATTCGCAGGTCCATGTTGTCGGTGTCTAGTCCTCGTGCAATTTTTGTTCCTCGTTCCTCTTTCCCTGACCATGGTGTATTCCCCAAGATCCATTATTTTTGTAAAAAATTACATACTAATGACATAAAATTATCAACGAACTTTTTTCGTCAATAGTATAGCAAATTCATCGCAAGATTATTTACATTCTTCTCTCTTGTGATGATATCAAATGATGCTTGGATTCATTTCATATTTGGGTTATCAACTTGAAATATCAATTTGATACTTTTCAATACACTTGATGGACCTTCAGTCAAATACAAATATGAAACTTGGAATCATTAACATATCTATGAATTGATGATGGAAGAAAGTGGGTGTGTCACTCAAATTTGAGTCAAGAAACCCTCCCATATTGTTAAGGAATGCCAATATTCTATCCATGACAAATTTCAGTGCTTCCAGAAACTGTTTGAAAAAATTTCAATGTTGGCCCCATTCCCAAGTCCATGTTGCCAGTGTCTAGTCCTCATGCAATTTCCGTTCCTCCTTCATCGTTCCTCGTTCCTCTTTCCTTGACCATGGTGTAGTCCCCAAGATCCATTATTTTTGTAAAAAATTACATACTAATGACATAAAATTATCGACGAAATTGTTTCGTCGATAGTATAGAAAATTCGTCGCAAGATTATTTATATTCGTCTCTCTTGCGCCAACGATATCAAATGATGCTTGGATTCATTTCATATTTGGTTTATCAACTTGAAATCTCAATTTGATACTTTTCAGTACACTTGTCGGACCTTTAGTCAAATACAAGTATGAAACTTGGAATCATTAACATATCTACTAGAACATATGAAAAATAGGGTTTGTGGTTTCCCTGATGAATTGATGATGGAAGAAAGTGGGTGTGTTACTCAAATTTGAGCCCAGAAACCCTCCCATATAGTTAAGGCATGCCAATAGTCTATCCATGACAAATTTCAGTGCTTCCAGAAACTGTTTTAAAAAATTTCAACGTTGGCCCCATTTGCAAGTCCATGTTGTCGGTGTTTAGTCCTCGTGCAATTTTCGTTCCTCCTTCATTATTTATTGTTCATCTTTTCTTGACCATGGTGTAGTCCCCAAGATCCATTATTTTTGTAAAAAATTACATACTAATGGCATAAAATTATCGACGAACTTTTTTCGTTGATAGTATAGAAAATTCATCGCAAGATTATTTACATTCGTCTCTCTTGCGACCATATCAAATGATGCTTGGATTCATTTCATATTTGGTTTATCAACTTGAAATCTGAATGCGATACTTTGCAGTACACTAGCTATACCTTCAGTCAAATACAAATATGAAACTTGGAATCATTAACATATCTACTAGAACATATGAAGAATAGGGTTTATGGTTTCCATGATGAATTGATGATGGAAGAAAGTGGGTGTGTCACTCAAATTTGAGTCCAAAAACCCTCCCATATCGTTAAGGCATTTCAATAGTCTATCCATGACAAATTTTAGTTCTTTCAGAAACTGTTTGAAAAAATTTCAACGTTGGCCCCATTCGTAGGTCCATGTTGCCGGTGTCTAGTCCTCATGCAATTTTTGTTCCTCCTTCATCGTTCCTCATTCCACTTTCCTTGACCATGGTTTAGTCCCATTAGTTTTGTAAAAAATTACATACTAATGGCATAAAATTATCGATGAACTTTTTTTGTCGATAGTATAGCAAATTCATCGCAATATTATTTACATTCGTCTCGCTTGCGCCGACGATATCAAATGAATCTTGGATTCATTTCATATTTTGTTTATCAAATTGAAATTTCAATTTGATAATTTGCAGTACACTTGCTGGACCTTTAGTCAAATACAAATATGAAA
>CBVK0103579498.1:0-10180 GCA_900067695.1 Picea abies
GCGCAATCTTGTCATGATAAGGGTCATAATGGCATGGGTGAGTGTAAGTATTTTTGAAAAACTTGTCAAGATGATGAGGGAATGGAATGACCATCAACCAAGGCTGAAATGCCTCATCCTCCTGACAGTTCTCTAAGTGCTCATTAACTTGTTCATATGGAGGATCTAAAAGAAATATATCACACCTACTTCCGAGATACTTGGGTAAAAAGAAAGCAAGCTTAACTTTGTCTTTATTATGAAATTTTTTCGCATATGAATATTCAAGCCATTCTAAGATCCTGTCAGAAAAATGAGGATGCAAACCAAGATTTTGATAAAACGAATATATCAATGGAAAGCTCATCATAGGATGGTTCATGCAATCGATTGATTCATCGGTTTGAATGTTTCTTTCAATGCGATTGATAATGTCAAAATGTGAAGCATCAACATTAATATTCAAGCTAAGCAAAGAATGAGTATTAAACTTAGAATGTTTGATCTCCATAAAATATAATGCATCATCCTTTTCAACAAGAAACTGTGTAAAATCATCTCGCAACATGTCCTTTTCCCCAATGAGTGATGAAAGCAAACAAGATTCAAATCCAGTTTTATCAATGTCGTGATCGGAATTAACTTCACCAAAAATTAACATATCGAAAGGGTATGATTGTGGTGGAAAAGAAAATGATGTTGTAGGTAAGATGTCAAGTCTACCAGAATCTAAGAATAGATCAGGATATAAAGAATAAAATGAATCAGAAATAAGCAGATAAAAAGAATCTCTTGAACTATGACAATCAACAATAGTATTCTCAAGACAATTCTCTTCACATTCTTTAAAACCCTTACATTGATTTGGTGACGAATTCCTCAACATGATATGATCATCTGGATGTGCTTTTTGTGTGATAGATAATTCAAAATATGTGTGACATGCATCTAGTCTTTCCTGTGAACAAAGTGCATTTTGAGGATCAAGGTTTAAAGTTTCTTCTTCTAGTTGTGTATCTCCTTCTCTAATCGGTTTCATAGGAGTACTAGAACATTCAAGAAGATTTTCGTTGCTTAAGTGTTCTTCGACGACTGGTTTTAAATGTTGATTAGAGCATGAGTCAAAAGAATGAGGGTATTCATCTTGAGCCATTAATGAATCATCTTCCATACTAGTCTTAGACTGAAAATACAATGATTCAAAGGAAAAACCAATTGGGTTATCAATAAGAGTCTGATCAATAGATTCTACCTCCCTGGATTGTTCAACATTATCGAAAGGATTTTCCTTTTCTTGCGAAGAAGATTGTCCTAGCAGTAGGGTGATAGGATTTGCAAATAGTTCTTGGTTCGTGCTTGAGCATGACTGAATGGAAGGGATGGAAGGATCATAGAAGATATTTAATGCTAAAGACATGTCATCGAGGTTGAACTTACAGAGGATATGATAGACTTTCGTCAAAAAAATTTCTGAAGATAAATCGCCGTTAATTAGCGAAGTATGAAATTCTTCACATAATTGATCAAAATCATAAATTTCAAAAGCATTTAGAAACTCATCCACAAATTGAAACCAATAAAAAATGTGACATACTGGAAAGGATTCAAACCAATGTTTGATTCGACCTCTAAAAGTAAAAGCAAACAGTCTACATAAGACTTCTAAATCTGAGATGTCATATTTGATGCATTTGCACCAAAACTTGTTAAGGTGGTCTTTAGCAGATGTATTGCTTTCACCATCAAAGGTGAGTTTGGACAAGCATGAGACTGTCTCGTTGGGAACATCAGGTAATGAGAAGTTGAAAGCATGTTCCAACACAGTGGTTTGGGGAGCCATGGGAGAAATTGAGTAAATTTGAAATAAAGGCTCCTACAAGGCCATCTTGTCAGTTGGCCCTCCTTCTAGCGCCATTTGTTGACGGGCGAAAATGACCGTCCGTCAATTAAGAGAGTGGAACCGGTCCGGGGTTGTCTAATAAACCAAGCCGTTTGGTATGGACCACCCTGACGGGTTTAACGGCTCCGTTGGCCGCCCTAAGGTCTCCTAAGGAAGCCAAAGAGGAAAGCTGATCTGATTTGAGTGATCTAACTAAACTAGATAAGCAAAACTAACTACAATAAACAAACTAAAAGAAACTAAATGAAATACAACTGATGAAATAAACTAGACTAAATATACTAATCTAACTATTATATATACAAAAGACTAATAACTCAAATCAAATACCTAATTACTAATTTAATTACAATTATTCACAAATATGTATTATTTACAATCTACAGATTTGAATGAAACCTGTGAAACTGATGTGCTTGCTGTCCTAAAACAGCGAAGAATAACTCTTTTTAATTTTGCGATTTATGAATAAGAAAGTAAGTTAACTGAAATTAGGCGATCTAATCTATTACTTAACTCAATTACTAGCTAATATACTAAGCAAATAATTGACAAACAAACCTAGAAATGCTCCAAATCTGCCCTGCGTATGATGATTCCTTAAGCTGGTTGGCGGAAGAAATTCACGCCAATTAGTCCTTATGCTTCTCGAAATGATCAGCTGCACTGCTTCTCGAAATTTGTTACAGGACAATCAAAAAAGAAATCATAACAGTTTACAATGATAAACCTCTGCAAAAGGGAAACCTATAATGCAGAAAATTCATATAACAGATCGATTAATGAATAAGACAAAGCTATAATTCATAAACGAATCAACAACTGCTATGTTTTTTATCTCCTTGGAAGCCACAAGACATGTATAAAAATAAGATATTACATCACTTGCATTTGATTTAAACAACAAAGTGATACTAAACCATACACAGGATGATGTACAAAACTTGGAACAAAAAGTTGATAAATTGAGAAGCGAAAGCTATAACAATACATCAATGCTGCTCCAGTTCGAATAAGGATTACATATACTTGTTCTTCCAAAACTAATGATGATCCCCCATTACAAAAATGAGCAGCATTTATAAGTTTTCCCACAAGGCAAAACATCCTTGTGGAAGTTAAAACTGCTTCACAAAAATCTGGGAAGATATTCCCTAAATCTGATTCAAACTTAACAACCTAAACCAAAATCAAATCTAAAATATCTCCTAAACTGTTGCAGCAGGCCCATTTGATCACTCAAATTCGTATGTACCTGAAAAGAGGTAAAAATAAACAAGTTTAGAATATATTTTGTTAATAAAATGGTAAAAATCTGCTCCTATAGACTAACTATAGCATTGACTGATTATGTGGCTGTCTTAATTTGAGGACATGCCTGTTTTAAGTCAATTAATAACTGCCACAAATATATTCAAATCATAAAAGCAAATATTTAGTTACTAATTACAAACAAACAAATCACCTAGATCACTACAAACCAAACTGCTATGCTAATTTAGGACAAACTAAATCTTAGTTGAATCTACAAAATCAAATAAATCTTTTACAAAATCCACCAATTTGTTTTGCATAATAAATCTATCTAAGATTAAATGTAGGGAATTAAAACAACTTCAATATTGGCAAAAACAATGGTTATCAGAAAATATTGAATGGCCCTTGAGATAGACTTCTTGACATTAGCCAAGTTCCATGATTTTTCACTGCTGGCTCTGCATCCTCCTCTGTTATATACCCGCTGCTGTCTTTATCAAAATACTGAAAGGCAGTATGAAGATGATCTTCCTTGTCCATTCTGTTCATGTCTGCACAACCAATGGCACTAAACTATGGCAAACATATAGCTGCTCTTCTCAATTGAAATCCCACTGTTTGAATCCTAAAAATAAAATGAGGCCTATCCCTCCCTGTTTCTGGTTTTCAGCTGCAGCAACTAATGTGTTAATATTGATAGCATGTCCAAAGCTATTCATTTGTCTTGTAGCTGGGACAATTGAACCACGAGAATTAGACAAAAACCCCATGGCTTGATGTCATAGATGTTGTCCCACTGCCAGATTGCTGAAAAGGTGTTGCCTGAGAAGACTTCGGCCCAACATTGGAATCAACTGATAATGACTGCCCTGTGTTTCTGTGCCAATACAGACTGTGTAGTTGTGAGACCCACAATTGACTGCCATGATGCCTCAGAACTCTCATTGGTATCAGAAGGCAAAGACATGTAATTCTGGTTTTGATCTGTAGAGGCAGGATTCCCTCCACTTTGTTCCGGCTGGCTAGATGAAATGCGGACAAGGGCACTCTCAATGAACTCAACTAACTCTCCATGAGCATCCCGCACATGTGATATCTGCATGATATGATTGCAGTATTGTGGCCATTCTACTAGTCGATCCCTAAATTGTTTAAGAGCTGTCAAGCCAAAGGAAAACATCCCAGAATCCACCGGTTTACACAGAGCATTAAGGACAAGTCGTAGTGCCATACCAAGAGTGAGAGAAGAGACAAGCTGGTGTTTTATCAGTGAACCAAAAAGAATCGCAGTAATCTCCAATTCTCTCTCTGGATACCTTGAAACGTGCAAGCTTTTGCATTACATCGTCAATTGTCAAATGTCCAATATAGGTCTGTTGAAAATACGAGTTTGCCTCTTCCTCTATATCAGCTGCAAAGACCTCAGATGGTGACTGTTCTGAAGCACCAACACTTAATAAACGTGGATTAACATGGATAGTTGCAGAATGCAATCGTTTCATTTCCTCTGTAAAATCTCGGGATGCTAATCGGCTCACATTAGCTTGAAGAACTTTGAAGAATATTGCAGTTATCTCCAAAGAACGATTGACAATAGGTCCAGAACGTTGGACAAGATTTCCTAGTGAGTCATTCGATGCTTCAAATAAAGTTCTTTCCCTCAGAAATTTTAGACATGCCTCAAATAAAGTATCCCGTTGACTGCTAAGATTATCATTTAGCCACTTTTCAGATTCAAAAACTCCCTTTTCGATGCAAGAGTAGCAAGTTCAATTGCAAAGGAAAATGGAGTCACGTCCAATACCATAGTTAAGGCTTTTATCTCTTGGCGTGCATCTAAAATCTTTGAGATAGAGCTAGGATCCTTCGCATGGATATCCATCATACCCCAGAGAACTATATCAGGATTGACACGCCATAGCTGATGTAAGAGAATGCTACAATTAGGATTGGTATCAAGATATGACGGGAAAAGGGCAGCGAATATTTCATGCTGGAGCTGATTGATTGCAGTCTTGACTTGGGCAACCACTATTAACAATATCTCTGGAAAGTACTTTATAGGATACTCAAGCAATGTATGCACAGCGCTACCTTTCCCAATCTCTGCCAAATGGCACAATACCTCCACCAGATCAACAGACAGCCATGTCTGGTTAGTAGAACCACATGTAAGTAAACTTCCATGTGGACCTTCAAAGGGGTGCCCGTTGCCTCCTTGAACGTGCAAATGTAAATACTTCAGGAGAGGCAGATACAACAAATCTCAAGAAGGACAGTTGACCTTCATCATTTTTCCAGACACTCCCGCAGACATGTTTGAATGGGAAAAGGATCCTGGCAAGTTTTTCCATAAATTGACATCAAAATAGAGAAGGCTTTCTGATCTGGCAAATAAAAGCCTTCCTGATCTAGAAATTCCATCACAGACACCCAATTGATTTCTGGAATTATTGCAACCCTATTAGTGATCAAGATCTTTGTTCTCTAATTCGAACGAATTTGTAAGCTCGCCATTTATACCTGCAGGTTCTGTCATAGTCAATTGGTGGTTTTGAAACACCATGTTTGAATTGTGAATCTCTTTTTCTCTGTAGCTTTCCTCATTTGCTATTAGGGGTCTCTGTTTTGATTTGTGATGCTTTTGCAACTGCCACAGATATATCGATATCACCTTCTAGCTCAATCACATGGTTGCAAAATCGTCCTGTGAAGAGGCTAAACGATGGCACGTTATCATCCACCTTAATGCCATTATAGGGATTATGCAGACAACAACATTCTTATCATTCAAAATCCAACTAAGATATTTCAAGTGTAGATCTGGTAGGAATAAGACAGAATCCATGAACCGATGGCTTTGATACATGCGATCTGGATCTATGTTTTGATAACTACACATAACAAACCTTGTAAAAATTTTTAAGCATCATTTCCTCTGCCACAGTTATATTTTCATATATCGCAAACAACATTTTATTCAATGACTCCAAATGAGGGACAACATTCAATTTATGTTATGTAGTCTCACGCTGTCCACCGAGTGTTTTCCAGCTAGCACAGTATACACGGTTTTGCATAGGAGAATCCGATCTGTCCAAGCCCTCAATGTCGTCCAGGGAAACCACGACTTCACAATCCTGATTGCAAATCTTTTTGATTATATCCAGGCTGACATATTTGCATTAAGTTTTCAAATCCAGTTTCTAAACTTGCATCAATCTCCAAACAGCGATAAAAGTAAATATGTGAAACCCTCTGCGCGATTTGCAAATCTAAAACAACCATCAAATCGTGGCAGGTGATGAATGGCTTAATTCTTGGCGACGAGGCATGCACTTACAGCTGTAACATCCCCTTATAATCTCACCAATGCATTCGTTTGCGCAATGAAAAGTTTGCATTCCAAAGTTCCTAAAACATTGCAATCTAGAACCTCTCATGATATCAATGAGCCAAGAAACTACAACAATAAGAATAAAAGCATATGAGATCAAAGCTTTAATAAAAAATAAAACCAATAACTCTTGATGCTCTAAAGCTTAGTAATCAAAAGATTCAATACACGCAATGAAGGTAAGAATGGGCTTAAAAGACATAAGTTTGAACACCCTTTGCAATTCATGCAATAAACCAATGGTCGAATCAAACTCAACTATGCGCCAATGTAACCACCGGTGTCCATAGCTTATCCAATGTGTCAATATATGAAAACAACATATCAACAGTTACAAAATAGCCATAGGCATTACACATGAGTATCCATACATCTTATGAAACCAAAAGTTGAGTAGGCCAGATAGGAAGTCAATCAAAATACTAATGCATTGCAAATTCGACGAAATCCAATCACACAGTCGATATGAGAATGTCAAATGAATATACCAATGTGTGCGAGTGTTATATCATAATGTTCGAACATCTGACATGCAGTTCAAAACCCACAATCAAGTTCTCGCCAATGCATCAATCAAACGTTTAACCAAGGCGTCCAAATGATGTTGCATAAATTGTTATGCCAAGAGCTATGATAAGGATCAACACTAATGATTACAAAAGATAAAACATAACCCCCATGCAGTTCAAGCAAATCATAAAAAAGTGAAATCAAAGGCTAAATGTCTTTATATAACCCATCAAAGTATGAAGACCGATCAAAGGACATTGCCGATCATGTAAAGGTCAATAAAAGATAGGCGCAATAAGCATGATGACACAAAAGATATCGACAGTTCAGATAATGATCGAAAAATGACCTCAAAAGGAGAAATTTCCATGCTTACAATTGTGAAGTCTTAGCAAAGACAAACGTGCGAAAAGGCGCAAAGAATAAATTCGTCGTTCATATGAAAATTGCGACTAAAAATCAATGTTTGTGAAATATTGGTGTGGGCAGCTTATGAGACAATTGAAAAAATTGAATTGGCTGCCAACACAAGTTGAATTCAAGATAGGAGGATATAGGGATGAGATCTTGTGTGATGTGATTCCTATGGATGTTTGTCATCTTTTTTTGGGAAGGTTGTGGCAATATGACAAGAACATCATTCATGATGGAAGGAAGAACACCTATACTTTGGAAAAGAATGGTAGGACGCACATGTTGTTTCCAGTTGAAGACAATAAAGTAAAAGAAGAAGCCAACATAATCATACTTCTCATGAGTGGGAAGGAACTCTTGGAGGAATTCAAGAAAGAACAGGAAATGTAGTTTGTTGTAGTAAGGAAACCAAAAGTCATTTTGACAAGTACTTCAATGGAGGATTTGCCTGAGGAAATTCAAGAATTGCTAGAGAATTTTGTTGATATAGTCATGGATGAGTTGCCTTGCTCATTACCACCTATAAGGAGTATAAGCCATCATATCGACCTTATACCAGGAGCAAGTCTACCAAACAAAGTTGTATATAGGTTGACACCTCAGGACAATGAAGAGGTCAAGAAGCAAGTCCAAGATTTGGTGGATAAAGGTTTGGTAAGAGAAATATTCAGTCCATGTGTTTCACCAACACTGCTAAGTCCGAAAAAAAATGGAGGATGGAGAATGTGCACAGATTTGAGACCTATCAAAAAAATCACCATCAGGTACAGATTTCCTTTACCGAGAATGGATGACTTAATGAATTGCTTGAGAGGAGCGAATTTTTTTTCCAATATTGACTTAAAGAGTGGATATCACCAGATAAGAATGAGGGAAGGTGATGAGTGGAAAACAACATTCAAGACAAATGAAGGGTTGTATGAATGGCTCGTCATGCCATTTGGGTTAACAAATGCTCCGAGTACATTTATGATATTGATGAATGAAGTGCTGAAAATTTTCATTGGCAAGTTTTTGATCATGTATCTTGATGATATACCGATCTTCAACAGGACTAGAGAAGAGCATCTGAGACATTTGACACTAGTGATGAGGAGGTTGCAGCGAGAGAAGATACTAATAAATTTGAAGAAATATTCTTTTATGCAGACATAGCTCATTTATTTGGGGTTTGTAATTTCGGCCAATGAGTTGAATATGGATCCCAAGAAGGTAAAAGAAATTAGGGAATGTCCATCGCCGAGAAACATCTTCGAGGTGAGAATCTTCCATGGTTTAACAAGTTTCTATAGGAAGTTTATCAGAAATTTCAGTGGGATATGTGCACCAATCTTAGATACAGTCAAGAAAAGACATAAGTCTTTTAATTGGATAAAAGAAGAAGAGAAGAGCTTCAGATTGTTAAAGGAGAAGATACTTGGACAACTAATTCTAGTTTTTCCATACTTTGGTAAGACATTTCAAGTAAGGTGTAATGCAAGTGGAGCTGCAAGTGGAGCTATCTTAAGTCAAGATAACAGACCCATTTCTTATTTCAGTGAGAAGTTGAATGATACAAAGAAGAAGTACTCCACATATGACAAAGAGTTTTATGCAGTAATACAAGCTTTAAAGAAATGGAGACACTACTTGATTCCTAAAGAGTTTGTTTTGTACATTGATAACGAAGCCTTACAATTCATAACTCGACAAGAAAAATTAAATCAAAGACATGCCAAATGAATTCAATTTATGCATAGTTTTACTTTTGTAATTAAACATATCTCTGGAAATGCTAACAAGGTTGTTGATGCTTTAAGCAAAAGATGCTTGATTCAACAAGAATTTCAGGTGAAGACCTTGGGGTTTGAACACCTTAAGGATATGTACAGTGATGATTCATATTTCAAGAAAGCGTATGAAGCATGCATGAATCTTGTATTGACAGACAAAAACCAATGGGCATAATACTTGATTCAAGATGGGTCGTTGTTTAAAGGTAATCAACTATGTATCCCAAAGTGTTCCATGAGGGACAATCTTCTGAAAGAGAAGCACAGTGGAGGATTGGCTGGACATTTCGACCATGAAAAAACATTTGCACAGTGGAATTGTTCGTATTATTGGCTAGGTATGAGAACAATAGTAAAAAAATTTGTTAACAAGTGCATAATTTGCCAACATGCTAAAGGAAAAAGACAGGACGCAAGATTGTATCAACCATTGCCAATACCATAGAGGCCTTAGGATGTAATAAGTATGGATTTTGTATTGGGATTTCCGAGAACCCAAAGAGGTTGTGATTCCATATCTGTGGTAGTGGATAGATTTTCAAAAATGGCACACTTTATCCCATGCCAAAAGACAAATGATGCAACACACATTGCAAATTTGTTTTTTAAAGAAGTTGTTAGACTTCATGGATTTCCAAAGAGAATTGTATTAGATAGAGACACCAAGTTTGTTGGGAATTTTTGGAGAACAATGTGGAAGAAGTTGGGGACAAAATTTTCCTTCATCTCAACTTATCATCCTCAAACAGATGGACAGACTGAGGTAGTGATCCAGATTTTTTTTTGGCACGAAATGAGAGCGGAGATATAATAAAGAAATGCACAGAGATATTGCAGATATTCAATAATATAACATAAATGTATCAGAGATGCAACCATAAACACAGATATATAGTAATACATGATTTCTATTAATCAAAGAAATGTACATAGACTGTAAAAATACAGAGT
>CBVK0103579508.1:0-15050 GCA_900067695.1 Picea abies
CCTTTCTCTTGGCCATGCAACCAAGAGCCACTACCATGGCATGGTAACCAACTGTTAGTAGTGTCATACTGCTAGGTACCCATGGACCTAATAGGCTGGCTTGTGATGAGACCCCCTATCCTCTTACTAGGTCTTATTTTTATTATTTTTATTGGGTCCCTCTTGTTTCTTGCTGAGAAGCCTTTTATTTCTTTCTCGAGGATCCCTGGGTGAAGCATCTCGAGGTTTACTTTAGGCTTTTATCTTTTTCCAGATTGCTTTTACCTTCTGGGCCTTTGTCCCCTTCTTCCCACAAGGCAAGGTGCAACCCTTAAATGATTGGCCAACCCAATGCCTGGAAAAATGTAATGGGATGGATGAGCGGGAAGAAAGATGAAAAATTGGTAATATGACGAGAGAAAATGATGACTTTTCAGAAATCCCCCAGTGGAAAACCAAAACATATGGGCACAGGATTACTAGGGAATCTTGTCATTCCCCAGACATGGTCAAGTGGAAAAGTATAAGATCCAAACATTTGTTAGAAACAAAAGGAATTAAATGCACATATTCAAAGGTTTTGTGGATCAGAGTGACACATACCATGATACTCGGACTCATTACCTCATGGAGCAAGAATCATCTCTGATAGAGGACCAATCCGAAGGTGATGGATGCTACTACTGCTGACAAAGTGGAGGTGCTGAAAGGGAGAAAATATGGGCCCTCCAGGGCCATGCTCAAGTCGATCTGGCTCTTGGCACTCCATGTGTAGGACCTGTGGGCCTTGAGACATAATCTCCTAGTTATCCCTAAAAGTGGGGATACCAGTTCCTATTCATTTTGGGGTAAAGGTATATGGGAATCAGTGTCCCAAGACACAGGAAGAGGAGGAGGACATGTCTTGTGTTCCATATGCAAGTGCAGTTGGTAGTTTTATGTATGCAATGGTCTATACTAGACTGGACATTGCACATGTAGTGGGAGTTTTGAGCAGGTATATCTCAAAACCAGGGAAGGAGCATTGGACATCAGTAAAAAGGGTTTTCATGTATTTGTGTGGCACTACTAGCTATGGATTGTGCTATGAAGGTAGACCGGGATTGGACAGAGTGGTGGAGATACATGGCTTTGTGGATACAGACTGGGCTGGAGATCTGGATCATAGGAGATCTATAAGTGGGTATGTGTTTAACCTGTTTGGAGGAGCAATAAGTTGGATGAGAAAAAGACAGACTACAGTGGCACTTTCAACTATAGAAGTTGAATACATGGCATCCACTCATGCAAGTAAGGAAACGATATGGTTACAAAGTTTGTGTTCAGGTATTGGGTTGGTACAACAAGTTGTAAGGATAGATTGTGACAGTCAAAGTGTAATTTTTCTGTTGAAGAACTCGACTTATCATTCAAAGACAAAGCTTATTGATATTCAATATCACTTTGTGAGAGACATGATTTAAGAAAATAAAGTATTGTTGATGAAGGTGGACACATTGAAGAATGTTGCAGAATCATTAACAAAATCTGTGAGCACTGAGAAGTTCTCTTGGTGTAGAGGATCCATGGGCATTATTGCCCTGGATTGTTGACTATGTAACCCTGTAACCCCCTGTATGCAAAGAAAACAACAAGTGGGAGAATTTTGGGTATGTGTTATATTCTTTGCACGAGTATTAGTGTCACATATTTATGTGGTTTTTCGGCACATGGTTTTTTGCTGATGGTTTTCTATTTGCAGTTAAGGAATTAGGGTTGTTGACTAATCCAAGTCATTGGGTTAGGGTTTTGGATGCCGCTGGATCCTATATGTATATTGTATTGTAAACAATGTGTCACTATGAATGAATATAGAATATGTTGGTTTTTCCGGTTTGGGTTTCCAGGGGAAATATCTCTGTGTAATGTTTGTATTTTCCATTGTATCTTTTTTGTTCTTTTACTAGAAGTCTGTTTGCAGTAAATATTGTACAAGGTTAAAATATACAAAGATGCCTTGCAAGTCAAGTAATTTCTGCCCCAAATGTATAATACTTTTTCGGATGATTGTACCTTCCTGAGACAAAATAAAATACACTTTGCAATGAGAGATGTTAGTTGGATCAACAAGTTAAGCTTGTTGTCCCTAATTTGCAGCAGTAGATATCAGTTTATATCAACAAATAAAACATCTAAAATCAACAATATAAACATCTATATTAATTAGATAAATCAACATCAAACTTATCAATGAATATAGGCTGAAAATATTAAAAAAGTAATATTAAACAATTCACTTCAAATTTCACTTTCTGCACAAATTTAACCCTAATTTAGGAGGACGTCACCCCTTTAGGGGATGTTTTGACACTTTGAGAAAATTGTTGGTGTTGGAGAAGCATGGATGGGCCTCCAAAGGCCATGTGTCAAGCATCTAGGCACTCATATCATGGTGAAGACCTTTTTCTCCCCAAAACATCCATGTGTCAAAGAGTGACACCTCACCACCATTCCCTAGCCCCCAAGATCATGACGTCAAGCTCAAAAGTGGAACGTTTTTCCCCTCCTGGGAAAATCGTTTGGAAAGTAAGGAGTGGGATAGGTCATCCAAGTCATCATTAAGGTCGTCTAAGTCTGGCCTCTCTCATATGGCATGCAGGCCCTTGACATCCAACCTGTGGGCATGTAGCCCCATGGAAGCCCAAGCTAGGCTTGTTCTCCCAAAATTGTCCACCAACTAGGTCCTGCAAAGACAAATGAACACATCCTCTAATGATATCAAGCCATAACATCATGATAAGTGAATCCAATCAATAAATAAGCCATCTAATCATGTGCATCAAATATCATGATATCAAACAATTAACAGCTCAAAGACACTATGTGACTTTGCCAATCTTAAATATGGGAGGATTAACAAGGTGTCTTATTGGGTAGATATTTCCCTAGGTCAAGGAGAGATTCCAAGAGGTCCCTCTCTAATCCATGTAAAGTGTATGAGGTGGATGGGGTCAAGACTCAATGGGCATAGGGCTCATGACATACAAGGGGTCGTAGTGTCTCATTCATGGGTGCCTTTGTAGAGGGTGTTTGGTACCTTCGTCCGCAATGCATTTTTTCCAATCCCATCAATTGCCTTTTATCTTTATTTATTTATATTTTATTTCATAATATCATAAGGAGAGATTGAAAGTCACTGCCCTAACGTGGTGACCAGGTGATGGAAATGTCACCCACAAAGACCTAATGGCAATGAGAAGGCTAGCTCGTGATGAGACCCCCTTTCTCTCAGCCATGGAACTAAGAGCCATTGCCCTGGTTTGGTGACTAGATGATGAAAATGTCAATCCACTAGATATCCATGGACATGATAGGTTGGCTTGTGATGAGACCTCCTATCCTTCAACTAACCTTTCGAGCATTTCTTTATTATATTGTGGGTCCCCTTTATTCAAAGATAAACATCTCATTGCTTTCTTGGGTGATCCCTGGGTGAAGCATCTGGAAGGTTTATATAAGGCTTTTATCTTTTCCCAACACCAACCCCTTTGGGCCTTTATCCCCCTCTTCCCATATAATGAGGGACAACCCCTTCTGGGGTTAATATACCCTAAAATCCCAAGAGATAAAGAAATGGAGGGAAATAACGATGGAAAGTGGTAAGTATGATCAAGAACGATATGATGGCTCATTAAGGGAGTTCCCAGTAGAAAAACCATCCCTAAGGAAAACCACTTACTAGGGAACAATGTCAACCACCAAGGTGAAGCAGGGAAAAAGGCACAATGCCCAAGCACATATGATGAAATATAGAGCAATATAAGATACAACACAATCAAATGGCTTGAATATTGAAATGATGCTCACCATAATACTGACTTGTACCTCATGGAGCAAGGCCCACTGCCTTCCACAAGCTAGTTGGTGTGGTGGATGCCATCTGCAAATATGTGACCATCTGTGGTGGTGAGTGGGTTTTCCATCTATGCAAAGGGTACTGTTGGTCATGTAGTCTCTCGACACTCCATATCTGGAACTTGAGGGCCTTGAGATATGATCTCCTTAGTTATCCACAAAATGGGGATAACATATGTGTAATATCCCTCAACCGAACCCAAATGAAAATGTAATCCAAGTATATTTAAGCTAGTGAGTTGTTTAGACATCATTTTGTAATACACCTTTCATGGCATGGTGTGCGCATGTACTGCGCAGTAAAGTGATGTAGTATGCACATTTCTAAATACCGCGCGCAGTAACTAAAGTGCGCGCAACCTTGAGGACAGCGAATACTGTGTGCAGTAACTAAAGTGTGTGCAATATTAAGGTCAACAAACCTTTGTATATATGATATGTGTCATAGGCTGGTGAGCCAGTATTATAAGATGGGATGCTTATGTTTTGGAATTAGGCCAGAGCACCTAGATGTTAAAGGCCAGTGCGCCTATTTTGTATATATCTCAGGATTAATATAAATACATCGTTGTGCGCAGATCGACCACGATAAAAGAGATGGGGGACTAGACTCCACCAGTTAGGGAAAGGGAGGGCCAAAAGTTAAGGAAATGGATAAGCAAGAGAGCTTAAGCCAAAAAGGAATATTATATTAATATTTCTTAGAACATAAAGTATGGATAATTACTTTATCCTAAGTTCTAAAGTTGGGGACAAGTGTACCAAAGTAGCTTCCAACATGACAAGTGTCAAGTTGGGGACATGCATACATATTGTCGAGACTTAGTTATTTTGGGGGGGATTCTTCCATTAGGGAGCTTTCACTCTCGCTCATCAGTCGGGCCATCATCTCTCCCATGATTCCATGATCATTTCTTTGCACAATCATTGAGCTATTCTTATACCTTTCTATCACTGTACCTGAACCTGTTTCCATAGCCATTTTTCCTGTTGGTGTACCTATTAGCTTGGGAGCGGGATTGAAGAAGAGGGTTGTTAGGCCCGTGAGCAATTCTTTGAGTGAGGGAATTGTTGGGGATCAATTTCCTGAAGGTGCCAAAATTCAGCTACAGTGCTCTAAGACTTCCGGTCTAGCCTGTTGCTGAAGCCTTGGAAGGGAAGTGGGGCAGCCGAAGGACTGTTGAGCAGAGAAGGGGCACACTTCCTTGGGTGGGACAGGCATGTGGGGAATGAGAGGTTGTAGGATGTCAGTTGAGTGAGCACTTGAGATGGAGTCTTTCCTGTTGATCGTGAACCCTTATCCTGGTTAGGAATCCCTTTCCCAGGTGGAGTTTAGTCCCAGCTCAGGGGTGACTCACTATTGAGAGTGATGAATAGTGTGGTCTAAGGCTAGGAGGTTCGTGGATGGTCTGCATGCCGTCGGTGACATTCTTACCAAGATAAGTACCGGTTATGTGATGAATTTACCTGTTGTATTGTCATTTACGTGTTATTTATGGGTTTATTACATGTGTGATTATAATTGTCCGTATGTTTAAGGGTATTCCCCTGTATATGATGCATTTCTATGTTTACTATTAATTCAACCTGAAAATCGTATAATTACATAATGCAACTGTTTGTTTATGTTTTATTTGTGAAGCTTCCGCTAGAGCGTTGTATGTATATGTTTAATTGCATGTCGTTCAATATGTATATATTCTTGTGTGTATATGTATGTATTTGAAGAAATTTTTTTATGTGACATAGCTCAGTTGAATACTGGGGACGTTACAATATGTTTTCAGAGCTAAGTTAAGTGTCTGAGTAGTGGCATTTCCCGGCCTGTTGGTGGTTAGGGTTTGTTACAGTATGGTATTAGAGCGTCAACTTTCGACACTAAGATTGAATGGGCCAAATGATTTGAATGGAGGTGACATTACAGTGTGGTATCAGAGGATTAATTTTGAAGTGGCCAAAAAAAAAAAAAAATGGCACCGCGCGGAAAATATTTGCGTACAAGTGCGCGCGGTAAAGTGGCACCACGCAGAAGAATATTGCGTGGGGATGCATGCGCTAAATTTAGCATTTTGCGATGTGCATACACATAGTAAGGGTGCACATGGTGTGCACAATATTGTAAAGTACAGAGGAGTTTGGTTGGTGCGCACACAATATGAGTATAAGTTGTATCGCTACAATGTAGTCAAGGGTGCACATAGGTGAATGTGTGCGGTAGTGACAGAGTATTCAATGGGGCATACAGATTATTGTATGTAGTAAGTCATATTGAACTTTGGCACGGTGCAATGCATAGAGCGAAATGCATGTGGAATATCTGTGTGCGATACAAAAACAGTGCGCAATGGATATTGGCGCACAATGCAGAAATAGTGCACGCAAGTTATTGGCATGACGAAGAGGAAATGTATAGCAGATACAAGTGCTCGGAAACATGATTTACCTTATGGATTCATTGTGCATGATAAATAAAGGTATACATGTTGAATTTTATGCGCACAAAGTTGTATGAAAGGCTAATTAAGTTGACGAGTCTGAGTTTAATAGAAAATTTGCATAGTATTCAAAGAAAAAGGAATACACAACTGTGTTGGAGTATTATTAAAAGGAATCAAGCGAGTGAGATGAATTATGAGTTTTATACTACTCTGATTTAGACAATTGAAAGTGAAATATAAGTTACAAGAAGACACATAATATTAAAGGAAACACGATTCATATCACCATCAGTTAGAATCTTGTCATATCACCATTCATATCACCATCAGTTAGAATCTTGTCATAAGCAGTACAAAATCCGCTTCTGCACTTATATATTCATTTATAATCCAAAATTACAAAAAGGGGACAATTCAAAATAGCAGTTGCTCTATTTAAAGGGACTGTATGAGAACAGGTCTATCATCTTCGGAGTCCCTTACCTCTGCTACCATATGTCCAAAAATCGCTGAAATATACTCAATTTTATTCGAGGGCTCATTTCATCTTAGATAGCTCCTCCTTTAAAGAATATAACCAGACCAATTGATTCTCGCCAACACTTTCAGTTGCCTCAGCTATGCTTTCTTTCTTCTGGTGCTTGCTCCACTTCTTTTTAGCAGCTGGCGTGTTGATGACTAGATCTCTCATGATTAGATTTAGACTGAATTCCAATCTCGAATCAGTAACAGGTACTGTGTGAAATTTAGTCGCTGGTATCTGCGCGACTACCTTCTCCTTCGTACTTGCAGGAAAATTTATCATATTTCCTAAATAACAAGTCTCACTGGGTTTAGCTTGGTCCATGTACCTCAATTTTGTGGACACCAAAATAATTTTGCAGAGATGAGAAGGTTGAACCAGTTTGGAGACTACTTCGTTGATGGATAAGATGATGCTTCCATACCCAAGAATAGGTAGTTATAGAGTCTCAATCATGAATCAATGACAAACTTGTTGTTAATATTATGGTAGCTACGGGAGGTATTTACCTCCACGTGTGAACCTGACGAGAATAGAAGACTCCGGGAAGCAAGAGAAACCCTAATGAGCTGGCTAATAACCCTAGAAGCCTTGTCGGCTCAAGAAGATAATTTATATTAGGTTATTAGCCTTCAAGAGAAGAAGTCGGCCATAAATAATATTAATATACTGAACAGACACATACCCAGAAGGAGAAGTCGGCCCCAACAAATCTGGCAGAACCAGTATAAATAGAGGGCGCCAGTTCTCATTTGCAGCATCTCAGAATTGCAGTTTCCCAGTTGGTGCGCACTGTAGTTGTAGTCTGGTGCGCAGGTTTGGAGGAGGTTTGCAGGTGCAGGTGCAACAACAACTAGTTTCAGTATTGGGTTGACTATCTCTTGGCTAGGGTTTGGATCATCTGATCAGTCTTTGTGATGTGTTATTCTTGGGGAATGATGTGCTACCCTTTGTTTGGCTATCTAGCCTAGGTTTTGCTTCTAGAGGAATTCTCAATCAAGGTTAAGGTGCTCGGAGGGAGGCTTCGACCTATGGTTGGGTGACGAAGGTATCGTCAATGGTAAAACGAGCACACCATCTTCTATATTCTAACAGGTTATGGGCCCACACCCCTTCAGTTAGCCTGAAACATTGGAAGGAAACATAGCCGCTAGATATTGAGCTCGTTGAGGAACTGCCGCTAGGGTTACTAGCAGGAGCAGCTTCCAAAAGCACTGCAGCTAGGGTTACCGGCAAAAGAAGTTGTAGAAACCCTAAACCTCTTGTCGAGGCACCTTAAGTGATGATATTGACCTAATCTATGTATTGATAAGTGCACCCTAGCCCAGTGCATCTCCTGGTACTCTCAGAAGGCCAAGACTCAAAGTTTGGATTTCTGGTCAAATCTAGGGTTTGACCAAGTCAAGCAAGCCATGAAAAACTCTATGAAGTCTGAGAACAAGCTAGATGGAGCCTCTAACTTCAGATCATGGAAGACAAGGATTGACCTCATCCTTGCTAAGAACAAAGTGTTGGATATTGTAAAAGGAAATATCGTGAAGCCAGAGTTTAAAGAAGGAGAAGAGAAGGAACCGCAAAACGTTGTAGCTATGGAGAAGTTCAAAGATGTTGACATCAATGCCATGAGTATCATAGTGGATTCCATAAAAGACCACTTTATTCCCTACATCTCCCATCTTGACTCATAGAAGAAGACGTACGATGCCCTAACAAATATCTTCTCAGTCAGAAACATTGGACAAGTTATGAGTCTGAAGAATGAGTTCTGTGACATGAAGATGAATAATGACGACAGCATAACATCATACTTTGTAAGGATATCTCAGTTAAGAGGTCAACTACAAGCTATTGAAGAGATCACTTCAGAAAAGGAATTGGTGAACATAGTACTCAATGGTCTTCCCAAGACTTGGGATGCATTTGCCACAAGCATGAACACAAGGAAGGAGCACCCGACATTTGAAGAACTTTGGACTTGCTATTCTCAAGAAGAATCAAGGATCAATGAAAAAGAGAAACCCCAAATGGAAGAACGATGATCAAGCCTTCACAACAAGATTGAAGAACTTCAAGAACAAAAGGAAGTTTGGTTCAAGGAGAAAGACATTTTAGAAATACAATGCTTCAACTATCAGAAGTACGGTCAATACAAGAATCAGTGTCCCGAGCTAAAGAAAAGGAAGGAGAAACACGAAGCATTGATTTCCGAAGAAAAGGAACCTACAAAGAAGACTAAGCAGGATGAAAGAGACTTCTTCTACTAAAATGTAACAACACTCTTCTTATTTCTTGTACATATCTTGTTTGCATCGCCTTTGTACATATCTTGTATATCTATCTCTTGGAAGATAATGTGTTCCAAGAAGAACTATACCTATGGAAGAACAAACAAGATAAAAAGAGCTATCATTAGATATTACACATGAAAGAATGAAATATATCATGTGAAAGCTATTACAAGATAAGCCAAAATCAGAATCAATCTTGAAGAGACTTAGAAGTCAAACATCAAGAGAAATTGGAGAAAGACTTATGACGACAACTAAGATGGAAGCGTGGACTCTGTTAGACAGAGAGAGCCAATTATATATTGCAGAAGACAATAAGGATGCAGATGGAAGTATGGACTCTATCAGACAGAGGGAGTCGATTATATGCACTCTTACATAAAGAAAGGATTAGGAGGGAGCTAATCCCATGATCCATTAAAGATGATGAAATGTATATATCCATGGTAGCAGTCATGAAAGACAACACGTGTTTAGTTCAGCCACAGAAGAAGACTTCCTCAGAAGCCTTAAATAATTCTTGGTTGTCCATCTAGATCCATGATGCTATGATGAAAGGAAGAAGTGGAATCTCTAGAACATGGAATCTATAAGAAACCCCATGGACCCAAAAGTAAAAGAAAAACATGAAGAGGAACATAAGAATTCCAAGAAAGAAAGAGGAACCAGAACAACCAGTCATTTTATTAAGAATCAAAAGATTACCAGCCTGATATGAACTCACTAAAAGTAATCAAGAAGAAGAACTGAAAGTTGTGATGAAGAACATTGTACAGAAAACTTATGAATGAAAGCATTGCAAGATATAGAACCAGAGGTTCTCCTAGATGGAGGAAGAAGACTATGATGATTACTTGCTCCAATACACCATACTTATCTCTATATAAGTCATTACATCATCCGCAACATCCATGAGTCAGAATTCTACATCAGATGAATGCAAAGAATGTTCTCCAGAAAAATTGAATAAAGAGCGTATGAAGAGAAATCTCAAGACTTTGAGGCATACCAGAAAGAGACTCCTGTATGCAGAAGACAACTTGGCGGAGAACCTCCAGTGCAAAGCAGAAGCATGGTGAATATTTCCTATAACATCAAGATGACTACTCAGAAGATCAGATCTCATGATGACAGAAGAAGTGCCACATGGATTTGTTCCAGTTCTCCAACTATACTCTATTGTTCAAATCTACATGAAGCCTTCACAGTGTTCCAAACTAAAGTACAAGCATTACATTATCCATGATAAAGTCCAGAAGGGAGAAAATGATTTCTTCAATACATATCTCCACAAGATGAGTAGATAAGCATACATTTTGGTAAAGCCTCTATTCAATATGAAAGAACTTGCATACTCAAGCTAGAGCCTATGGAAATAACTCTCTTAGTTGGAAGGGAAGACTCTCCAAACTAGAAGAAGGTACGCAAACATTTATTTTTGTGATTGAAATAACTCTCCAGTTAGGAGGGAGCATTGAAAATATTATTGTAATTGAAAAATAGTCCAGATTGAACATATGCTTTCCTGTTCGGAAAGTGGATTGAGATTTCTGACGGACAGTGACTTCCCATTGTAGTTAACATGGGAGGCAGACTAATTGCTAATGTATCATAGACAGCCACTTCCCATTGTGGTTAACATGGGGAGTGGTCTAGGACAGTCATTCTTCTTGGAAGTCACTCTGAGTAGTGGTCATGTAGAATGGTCGGCCTCACTGGGAAATCATTCTTTCGAAGTTTGTAGTTGTGAGAAGTTTCGAAGAATGGTCCGTTTTGGAGGTTGATGCAGGACAAACATTCCTCGAGGGCAGACTCATTCTCTCCAGGTTACACTTTGTTTAGTGTCAGAGGAATGGCCTAGGGTGGGGAATGGTTCGGACAGTTATTCCTCGAGGGCAGACTCATTCTCTCCAGGTTACACTTTGTTTAGTGTCGGAGGAATGGCCCAGGGTGGGGAATAGTCCAGGGTCAGCAATCAGGGACAGTCATTCCTTAGGGCAGACTCATTCCCTCCAGGTTACACTTTGTTTAGTGTCAGAGGAATGGCCCAGGGTAAGGAATGGTCCAAACATTTCTTAGGGAAAACTCATTCTCTCCAGGTTACACTTTGTTTAGTGTCGGAGGAATGGCCCAGGGTGAGAAATGGTCCAGGCTCAGAAATCAGAAATAATCCTTCTTCCTTGTTTGTGAAGAATGGGGCAGATAGCCCATTGTTGATTAGTGCAGATATTCTTTCAGATCTCACAAATGTAAGTGAAATATTGGCCTAGAGGATTCAGTTTATGTTTAACAATATTTTTCTGTGCAGGATGGCATCAAATGATGGTGAATATGTTTCACTATTTTGAGGCAGATATTCTTTCAGAGCTCATAGATGTGAGTGAAAGATTGGCCCAGATAATTCAATCTATATCATAACATTGTTTCTATGCAGATTGCTATCAGATGTTTGTTATGAAGATTATATGACAGTAGATGAAGACTATTGTGGCAAATATTCTTTCAGAGCTCACAGATGTGAGTGAAATATTGGCCTAGGTGATTCAACTTTTATCATAACATTGTTTCTATGTAGGGTGCTATCAGATGTTTGTTATGAAGACTGTATGACAATAGATGAGGACTACTGTGGTGAATATGTTTTACTATTCACAACCATACGTTGTTGATCAAGTACTTGTGTGTTACTTGAAGTGGTAGTGAACCACTGGATTGTGGTTATGTACTACTATGAATAGACACAGTTGTGCTCTATCCTTGTTCTATTTGCCTTGAAGACTATCAACAGTTTATTGGAGATAATGATCATTCAGATGAATGATGAATATAGATTTTCCAGACAGAAAACAGTTCAGAGCTTTTACTCCTCTTGCATCACTTTATGGTGAGAGTGACTTATCCAACATCATATCTAATTACTCAGATGAAGTATGGTTTCAAGAGATGATGCAACTGATGGTGATGGTGATGCTCATGATCTAGTCATGAAATAGTCTAGATGACTATATTGATGCTACCGGGTAAATGGTATGTTTTTGTGCTCAAGTCCATTTACCTGTAAATACCTCTCTAGCTAGAAGGGAGTGTTAATATTATAGTAGCTACGGAAGGTATTTACCTCCACATGTGAACCTGCCGAGAATAGAAGACTCTGGGAAGCAAGAGAAACCCTAATGAGTTGGCTAATAACCCTAGAAGCCTTGTCAACTCAAGAAGATAATTTATATTAGGTTATTAGCCTTCAAGAGAAGAAGTCAGCCATAAATAATATTAATATACTGAACAGACACATACCCATAAGGAGAAGTCGGCCCCAAGAAATCTGGCAGAACCAATATAAATATAGAGTGCCAGTTCTCATTTGTAGCATCTTAGAATTACAGTTTCCCAGTTGGTGCGCACTGTAGTTGCAGTCTGGTGCGTAGGTTTGGAGGAGGGTTGCAGGTGTAGCTACAGCAACAACTAGTTTCAGTATTGGGTTGAATATCTCTTGGCTAGGGTTTGGATCATCTGATCAGTCTTTGTGATGTGCTATTCTTGGGGAATGATGTGATACCCTTTGTTTGGCTATCTAGCCTAGGGTTTTCTTTTGGAGGAATTCTCAATCAAGGTTAAGGTGCTCGGAGGGAGGCTTCGGCCTATGGTTGGGTGACGAAGGTATTGTCAATGGTAAAACGAGCACACCATCTTCTATATTCTAACACTTGCACACAAGTACGATGGGTTTCCATGCTCAGCTAATCCATTTCAAATGATTAAACGTTTGAGTTCGTTACATGGCAGTGTTCACCTAACTTCATACGGTTGTGATGTACCAAGCGAGTGAGGCGGGGTGATCTGACTAGCCGTCACCCATCCCACGAATGGTGGATTTGACATATTGAAGCACGTGACATCAAAAATTTTGCAAAAGTGGTTTCGACAAACCACCTTTCGCCCGATGTATCTCTGTGCGATAATGTAGTTCTTGCTAAGTTCTCAAAACTTAGGTCTTGACTAAGAATTTTCATGGTGATAACACTAAGAAACCAAAAAAGATAATTCTGATGTATTTATTGAGCCAAAATAGTTCATATTTCCCATGGATTGTTGATTTAGTTAGCCTAATAAGTTTTGATGGTTGCACATTTTGCAAAATTAACAACAATTAGATCAGATCAGATCAGTACATAGTCCATAGGAATGGAAGAGGCACAGGAGAATTACAGTGAGCAGGATGAGGACAAAGAGATGGATGCCTATATGGGCATTGAAGGAACAAACTCCAATGGACATGGAGATGAAAGAATTGAAAACATGAATTTGGCAGAGACCATTAAAAATTTGCAAAGGGATGTCCAAAGCCATAAGGCTGATAATGAAAGGCTTATGAAAGCCAAGGAGCAACAAGATGACTTCAACATGAAGTTATTGGAGGGTTTGAATAGAATAGAAAAGAAATTGGATAAGGAGAGTGGCTCAATCAAATTTGGAAGTCACAAGCCTTCGGATGAGAAAAGAAAATCAAGAAGTGTTAGCAAACATCATAATCACTCCCCGAGGCATTCCAATAAGAGGGCAGGAAACAACTCAAGTCTATCCCCTGTTAGAAGGCATGAGAGGTATGGGGTAGATGAGCTACAAAGAGAAATGAATAAAATCAAACCTCCTACGTTTGATGGTGAGCATAAGAAGGATGAAGATGTAGAAACATGGTTGTTGGGCATGATAAAGTATTTTCAATTGCATAATTATTCTTCTCATGCAGAGGGTAGAATTTCCATCTATCAACTCAAGGGAAAGGAATCCATGTGGTGGGATCAACTTGTACAAGTGCAACACATTAAAGATAAAAGTGTTACTTGGAGGGAATTCAAGAAGTATTTTGAGAAGAAATACTTGACTAAGAGATATTATGACAAGAAAATGAAAGAGTTCTTTGAACTCAAGCTTAGAAGCATGACCATAAATGAATATGAGAGAAGATTTATAGAACTGTTGAAGTATGTCTCTTTCATCAAGGATGAGATAGTCAAAATTCAAAGGTATTTGAGTGTATTTCCAGCGCTCATCAATGACAAAATACAATATGATGATCCCAAGACATTGGAAGAGACCATAAGGCATGCTAAATGCCTATATGATCAGCAGAAAGCAAAGCCATTTTTCCAAAAGGCTTTGGAAGACAAAAATAAATTCAAGGTGGACCAGAGGAAGAAAGGATATAAGCCACCATTATTCAGAAATAATCCACAGGGACATCAAACTCCTAGAGATCTCAGAGCAATTGACACAGGGATTCAAAGGCCAGGACAACTACCTATTCAATGTTGGGGTTGTAAAGGAGATCATAGGTTCATAGATTGTCCTCACAGAGGTGAAAAAGGGAGAACCATTCACAATATACATCAAACTGAAACAATGGAGGACATGGGCAGAAATGTGCCAAGGATGTATGTAGCCCTGGATAACAAGCAAGCAGAGTATTAGTCCCACATGATTGAAGTGGAAGGTATGATTAACAACCAAGCCATTGCTATTTTAATTGCTTCAGAAGCTAGTCATAGTTATATAGATCCTAAGATGGTGGAAAGTTTGCAATTGCCAAGAAGCAAGCATGGAAAATCTTGGTTGGTGCAACTGGCTACAGGAGCTAAAAGAAAAGTCAATGAGATGGTTAAGTCATGTCTTATGAACATGAATCGACTAAACACCAAGGCAAATTTGAACATCTTACCTTTAGGTTCCTATGAATGTCTAATTGTTAAGCCCTAATATTGGCTCATTACCCCTTAATTGGGGCATATTATGTTAGTAATGTTATTTTATTTATTTCATCTTTAGGCCATTAGTTGTAATTATACCTCCTAGTCTCCTATATATACAAGGGAGACATTTTCATTTTGAATCATCTTGTACTTGAACATTTAAGTGGGGTAAAAGGAGGTT